>JAZKJV010002335.1:0-297925 GCA_037367405.1 Ottelia alismoides | reverse complement strand
TTATATCGGTGCGATGGGTATTGGCGATCCGCTCCGAGGATACGATGGTACACGATCTTCACCTGTGCACACCAACACGATCGTCCTCGAGAGTACCTCAACGAACTTGCAGTTGAGAGAAGGAAGAAAAACGTTGTTGCGGTAGAGAAAAAGAGAGCAACGACAACGGAAAGTTTTTGTGAATGAAGAAAACGACGTGCAGGGGGAGGGTATAAGAATACCCAGGGTGTGACGTTTTGTCTTCAGAAATCTCTTCGAATTCTGAAACACCCCCAATGAGCGCCTCTTCGAATTCCGAAAACGCCCCCTTTCAGCTAGGAGCCGTTGGAGTCAAGTTGAATTCCCTTTAAGCGATCGAATCACAATTAATTCATGAATTAATTTATTCGACCCGCTAATGAAACCCGCAGCAAAAGTATCGAGATTCGAATTGACACTCCCAAGCCCAAGCTGAAGATGGAGCATAGAGGAGCATGCATGTTTGTGGTCCTCTATTCCTCCTCTCTACTATTGCTACAAGAGCTTGGGGTGTGAACTCATATATAAACCTACCAAAAGTTTAAAAATACTAGATGTGGTACTAAACTTCTACCCAAACTTATTCTTATTTCAAATTTGAAAATTCTCAGCTTTCCTTCCAATGTGAGTTAGTTTCCCAATTGAAATCAAATTAAATACTAATGTAATGGCATCGGTTTACCAAATTAAAAACTAATTACATTAACTTTAAATAGAACAATCCCCCATGAATTCATCAATTTGAAAAAGAGTTACAAGACATCTTCTGACTGCCATACTTTTCTTTCAGTAAAGGTACCTTCTTGTTTGAACCTTTACCTGAGCTTACTACTTCCACATTAACATGAATAAAGTGAACTACGTCTTGAACTTCAGACCTTGGTATTTAAGTATACGATAGAAACAACAAAGTGTTATTTTTGGTACAATCTTCAGGGTCAGGGGCGGAACCAGGAATTTCACGAAGGAGGGGCCGAGTATACAATTATTATGTATGCTCAAAAATAGAAAAATATATGTATTTTTGAATGATATTTTTAAATAGAATTAATATTTTTTAAATAAACCTCTTTCAATCTTGGTAAACATTGAATTTAAATCTATTATTAATATTAGAATTTCAAATAGATTGGTATTTTCCTTGGAAATTTTTAAAATTGGAAAAATATACTAATTTAAGCCTATCCAAATCCATCCTAAAAAGGCTAAATTATCAAGTAAAATTTTGAAACAAAAAAGTTCATGGTTAAAAAGAAACAGTAATTTTTTTTATTTATAAAGAGTACTAAAAATTATGGGAGAGATAAATAAACTTGAATAGAGTTTTATATCAAATTATTTTAATACTTTGGAAGTGATTGGATAAATCATATAAAAGAAAGTAAAATTGATGGAGATAAAATTTGAACCCTGGTCTTCAAAATAATAACCTAACCACTCTACCACTTAACCATTTAATAATTCTACAACATTTCTCTAACAACATTAATTATAATATAATTAGGAGGGAGTCATATTAAAAACTTAATACAATGTATAAGTGACGTATAATAATCATGGGGGGGGGGAATAATGTATACTAGTTCCGCCTCCTAACTCGAATACAATTTTATATCAAATTATTTTAATACTTTAGAAGTGATTGGATAAACCATATAAAAGAAAGTAAAATAGTGGACATAAGATTCGAACCCTGGTCTTTAAAATAATAACCTTACCACTCTACCACTTGACCATTTAATGATTCTGCAACATTTCTCTTACTACATTTATTATAATACAATTAAGGAGGGGCCGTATTAAAAACTTAATACATTGTATAACAGACGTATAATAATCATGGGGGGGCCATGGCCCCCCCCCCCATGATGTATACTAGTTCCGCCCCTGTTCAGGGTTAATGCTCTTAAAAGCCATGTTCTTCCTTTAACTGCCCCACAGTAACACTCACATAGGTGACGTTTTCCAAGGATGCACTGCTAACATCCTGCCCAAAGGCTTGAGCCTAAACTTGCAGTTAAATGGCACTCAGGCTTCCAGAGATAAGACACTCATGCATAAGCATTAGAATTAAGAGTTCAAACGAGTTCTCCAATCAGCTTTTTATTACTACATTGAACCTACTTTGTGGGATCTCCACTTAGGTAGGTTTGGTTGCTACTATTGGTGAACTCTCAATGGGTCTCAGTCACATCCCAAGCCTAGACTTTAAGACTAAAAATCTATCAAGTCCCTTAATCAATAGATTTGTTGTGTTGTCTTTGGATCCAACAAAATCCACAGTAAACACTCCTCGAGACACCAAATCCCTTAACGTCTTAAGTCTGATTTGTATATGTCTTCTTGTTTTTTGATTGAACTTTGAATTCTTGATCTTGTCAAGTGTGGTCATGTTACTACATGTACTGAGATCACATGAATAAGCTAACTTACTATGGGAATTTCGGAAAGAAGTTCCCTTAGCCATTCAACCTCAATTTCAGTGGTGTCCAAAGCACACATCTCAACCTCAAAGGTAGACCGAGCCAGAATGGTCTGCTTCACAGACCTCCAGGAAATTGCACCGCCTCGAAGGGTAAAGACATAGCTAGTAACACCATTACTCCCTGGCTTCTCTATTTTCCCTATCCAGCTTGCATCACTATATCTTTTAGTACAGATGGATATCTACCTTAATGCAAACTAAGGGAAATAGTTCCCTTCAAGTACTTCAGTACTTGATCTATAGCCTCCCAGTGAGTACGCTCAGGACAGCTAGCAAATCTACTCAGCTTTGCAACCGAGAATGAAATATCAGGTCTCGTGCAATTTGTAAGATACATTAAACTTCCTATTATTTGTGAATACCTTAGCTAAGCTACATGTACTCCACTTTTATTCTTAAATAGTGCTTTGGATGAATCAAAAGGAGTACTTACGGCTTTGCATTCTTGATATCTAAATTTCCCAAGTACATTCTCAATGTAGTGAGATTGAGAAACTACAATCCCGTCAACTGACCTTGTCAGTTTGAGTCCAAGATTACATCAGAAACACCCATGTCCTTCATCTCAAACGTGCTACTTAAGAATGCTTTAACCACACTAGTAATCCTAACTTGTGATCCAAACAATAGTATGTCATCAACATACATGCACAAGACAATACATTCATCACCTTTTACCTCGGAATAAACACACTTATCGGATTCATGAACCTCAAAGCCACATGACAAAATGGTTTTGTCAAATTTTTCATGCCACTGCTTTGGTGCTTGTTTCAATCCGTAAAGAAATTTAACAAGCTTGCAAACCTTTCCCTCATTCCCAAGAGTCACGGGCCCATCAGGTTGATCCATATAGATCTCCTCCTCAAGATCGTCATGCAAGAAGGCGGTCTTCACATGTGGATAGAGAGATCATATACATAAGCCAATGCTATGAGCATCCGGATTGTGGTCATCCTAGTCACAGTGGAATAGGTACCAAATGATCGATACCTTCCTTCTGTCTAAATCCCTTGGCAACAAATATGGCTTTATACTTTTCAATTGATCCGTAAGTCTAAGTTTCTCTCAAACACCCATTTGCATCCAATGATACAACATCCTTTGGGTAAATCAATCAGTTCTCAAGATCGCCATGCAAGAAGGTGGTCTTCACATCCATTTGGTGGATAGAGAGATCATATACAGAATCCAATGCTATGAGCATCCGGATTGTGGTCATCCTAGTCACAGAGAAATAGGTACCAAAATGATCGATACCTTTCTTTTGTCTAAATCCCTTGGCAACTAATCTGACTTTATACTTTTCAATTGATCCGTTAAGTCTAAGTTTCTCTTAAACACCCATTTGCACCCAATGATACAACATCCTTTGGGTAATTCAACCAGTTCTCAAGTTCCATAATGGAATTCATCTCAGATTTGATGGCTTCCTTCCATTGTTGTGCTTCAGATGAAGCCATGGCTTCCTTGTAACTTGGTGGATCACTCTTGATCTAGTAGACAACAAAGTCGCTACCCAGATCCTGGGCTATCGATGAATCCTCGATTATCACTCTTTATTCTTTTATTTTAGCTATCTATCTTGGCAAAATAGCATGTAAATAGGTGTAACATTTGTTAACATTGTATAATTAGCATGTATTTGTGCAAAAATAAAAGAATAAAAGAAAAAAGGAAGGAGGTATTTAGAATCAATACAGAGTGACCCGAACCCCAACAGAAGGTCAAGCCTTGACCTGATCGTCAAATAAAATAAGTAGAGAGAGATAGGGCATGCTCTGTATTGTACATATTACCTATATATATCTATTTTTGAAAAATAAAATTAAAATACTATCTTTACCTCTTTGTATATATCCTAATAATAAAAATAAAAATAAAATAAAAATCAGAAAAATTAAATAAAAATAAAATAAATTCCTCTTTCCTTGTACAAAGCACATGTATATATGCCAATCCCCTAATTATTTTATACCTATAAATAAATCAAAAAAAAATAAAATAAAAATTACTTTATACTCTTAAAATCATATAGAAAATAAAGAAAATATAAAGTTGGGATATTTGTGCAAAAATAATAATAATAAATTTATTGTACATAATACATAGGTATATTCTACCTGTATATAGCTCCATATATTGTATATACCTAATTTATTTTCATAAAAATATTTAAAAATCACAAAAAAATAGTTTGAAAAATAATAAACATTTTTTCATTTTATACACTTTTTATTCTGAATTCATTTATTATTTTTTATTGATTTTATAAATAATTTATAAATTCAGATTTTCTAATTGGTCCAACCGGATGTTGACCTCCGGTCAATGCCTTCTTCCAAGGCTGACCCGACCCGATTCCTTCCGTCGGAGCTTTTTCTCCCATTTTTCCCGGTCGGGTCATACCTCCTCTCGATCCGATTCTTCGCCCTAGCCTTCTCCTAGGATTCGTCACCCTTGCGGATCCCTAGGAAGGCACGGATCTTCGTAGGGTTACGCGCAATTGTCTGATCATATCACCCTCCTGGGAAGCCTATAAATGTTCTCTTCCACCTCCACAGTACCTCAGCTCGTGCCTCGCTCCTTCTTATACGCTTAGACACCTTTGGTTGAGTGACAGCTGCCGAAGAGGTTCTAGGATTGAAGATTGGTAGCGTAATCACACAGCTCACCCTTCGTGGCTGGGGATCCGCAGCGAGTAGCCTCCCCATCCGTCGCAACGCGGTTGAGGCCATAACCTCGATGCCCATCATAGCCTGGAGCTCAGGATCTTTAGGTACCCATCATATCCTTCACATTTTTGCTTTTAATTCCGTTCATTCAACTTAGCTCTGTCGCACACCCACTTGCTCCGACCAGCTGGTCGGAGCCCTGTTATCTGCATCCATCCGTTCATATCGATCCTCCGTCTCGCCCTTCATCTTGCACTGCAGCCTGATCACCATTAGGCTCGACCACCAGGTCGAGATTAAGGCCAAGACTCCTCTCCTCCATAACTGCCGGGAGTCGACCTTCATTCCCCTCCACTTCTCTTACTTCTACTTACAATAAACCCTCGTTGGAGCTACGCCTCCAAGCGTTCTTCCTATTGCAGACCTTGGTTCACACCGAAGACCACTATTTGGCCCCGGACTGCTCAGGCAGAGCAGCGCCAGAGGCACCTCCACCACGAAGGCCATCCGGCTGTTACCTTTCCGATCGGAGCCGCCCTCCTAACACGTGATGTATCACCGAGCGCGATGAGACCTTCAGATCTTTCATCAGGTCGATGGATTAACTCGCCGCTCGATCGATGGTCATCTAGAGGGAGTTCGTCAAACATCCTCTCCTGCCATCGGATGGGACCTGCTTTGCTAGATTCGATCACAGTCGCCCGACTAGTTCAGCTTTGTGGCTGTTGGATCTGATGTATCCGGACGCATCATGTTGCATGTCCACGACATACTCTGTGTCGTCAGATCTGCCTCGCCAGTTGATCAGAGTCATACGCCCTCGACGCCTTCCATGCATGCCACGTGCCCTGCAAGGGGTATATTGCTCTTTTACTCCCCGCAATTTTATGTTTTATTATATAGTTCTGAAAATAAAGTCGTAGTTTAAAGATTTTGCAAGTTTGGACCTGATAGTTTCGGTATTTGCATTTTAGTCCCTCTAAACCTGAGACAGGTGCGTGTTCACATGATTTTGTGGGTTATTTGCATGTTTTATCCCGGACTTCCTATGTTATGTTTTTAGTAGAACTTTCCTGGTAATTGCAAGTATACCCCTGTGCATGAATTTTTGAGCATGTGTGTGAATACCTTGGATAAATTACAAGAATTACCCTAAGTTTTTTAAGTATTTTATCATTAGGCCGGGAAATTTTCATATAATTGCATTTAGGTCCCTACTTGTTGTGTGTGTTTTATTTTTAATCAAATAAATACCTAATTAACTCCAAAATTTCCACAAAAATTATAGGTAGCTCCTGCTAACACATAATATTTATGTAATTTTTGTGAAATAATTTAGTTTTATTTGATATTTTCTAAAAATCAAAAACACCTAAAACTTTTCTGTCTATTTTATATAATACCAAAAAAATATAAAAATTTCCTCAAAAATTCCAAAAAAATTCATGTGTATTTTTTTGTGTGTTTTGTATTCAGTACTTGTTTTGTTGCATTATCCCTTATAAAAAACCTAAAAATCACAAAACTTTTAAAATATATAAAAATCATAAAATTTTCTAAAAAAATCAAAAAAGTATAATTTCAATTTCTGTTATCAGATCTTTTAATTTACTTTATAAAAAATTCATAGCCAGAACATTAGGGAATTTTTAATATTTTAAATTTACCTTTTAGTCCAGGTTGTACATTGTTTTCCCTGTTTGCCATTGTTTGATTTTTATAAAATCATATAAAAATTAGAAAAATCCCATAAAATTATCAAAAATACATGAATATTTGAAAACATAAAATTATTTTTGTTTTTGATTTTTGAGCATTTTAGTCTTAATAAAAAATGTTGAAGCTTGCTTATGCATCGTTCTTCTTATTTGTTTTATTTGTTTTCTTATTTTGAAAATATAAAAAAATTACAGAATAAAAATCACAAAAATATGTTTTTATTTATCTGATTATGACTACTTCGTAGGTTTCACTCGTGCTCCTTGTGTTCGACCCTGGTCACTATACCAGGTTAAATAAATAGCGGAGACCGCTTACATTGATTTCGTGCTTTGATTGTCCGATTTACGTGTCTTGATTTTTCTTGTTGAGTCTGACTTGCTGATTGGGGTCATAACGACCCTTGCTTATTTTTCATACTTAACCCTAGTCGGCAGGACGCTCATCCGAATGACCCCGTTGCTGGAGAGCACGACTTAGTAGTCTTTTTACATTTCTGTTTATTTTTATCTCTATTTTATATAACTATTTTTCTGACATACTCTCTGCTTTGATTTTTGTGTGAGGGACCACCTGAGGACTTTGCGGCTTTCAGTCGGAGTAACCGCACCCGAGGAGGAGCAGGAGAACATGAGGAAATCAGTTATATTAGATAGAGTAGATTAGCTTAGATTAGTTTGTATTTCCAGCACATACTATTATTGGTGTAATAATACAGGACCATCAGACTCTTCGGACACTTGGCTTATCGAGGTCTGTTTCGCCGAGCACCGGTGTGCTCGGGGGATCTCACCACGTTTTTCACCGGTTTTGTTTTTTCATATTTATTTTTATTTGATTCTCGAAGATTTTGGCCTTTAGATTTAGAATTTTCTCTTGATTGTGACGTAAATAATTAAGGCCCAATCCCTAATATATTGCATGCACCTATAGATTCGTAATTGGACCTTATTAATAATTCATAATAAAAAGTTAATCTGATTGATTGAGAGGGCACATGCTGCTAGAGGCCGTATACAGCGCATGCAGGATCTATTGTGGCGGACACCGATCGGCATCCGAGACCAGACATCGACCTCTCTCTCTGATCATTTAGCTATCGTTCTTATCGATCTTTAGAATTTGCTCATCTAAGGTTTTTTTCTTCTTGCATCATTTAGATTAGTTTAAATTTCTGTCTTTAAATTTATGCGCGGATCACCCTCCATGTAGAGTGCCGGAGTCAGGTGCGCTTTTCTTACTTTTCATGCATCAAAGTGTTTGATCGTGCATCGGCTTTTTCAACTTCTCCCCCTATTTTTGGACTTTAAATAATTAGGAGATTCAAAAATTCATTAGCCGTTGTTTGCTTTGAAAAATACCTAAAAAGAGAAAATCATAAAATTGGGATTGTTAATGCAAACTTGATCTTAAAAGACACGTCATTAAAAAAATCTGTTTTAGGAGAGTCATCCCATCCTTGTTTGGTTTGCTTGAGTGAGAGAGAGACCCGCACACTAGGCTAGAACCACATCTGAATTCTCGTTAGACTACTAGTATTTGGTTTAGTAGTTCTCCAGTGAGGATCTCTCCGATTTCCGGTAAAGCGGCCACGACGTCCTTAACAGATCGTGTTGATCGGGTAGCCGGTAAACGGTCCGCAACTTGCACTGAATGGGAAAGATCTAGCTTTGAGATCGTGTCAATCTCTTGGGAGCATCGGTACCTACAGCTCGCTTAATCGCTCTGCAAGACTAAATTATCACCTAAATAAAATAGACAAGATAATCGACCGATCCTTCACGGTCATCAGCTCAACGTTGAGTAGGTGAATTAGGGGTTTGATTGCAGATCTTGATTACATCCAGATCTCATCCGCCTTTTTTCCACATCACGATGATGGGCCGGAGGTCCCTTAGACTGCCTTTGACAGCACCGCTCTCGAGCACTCCGACCCACTCATCTAGGGAGGTTCTAAGGAGCCTTGACCCGCTCTCTGAATCAGAGTTTGATTCTGCCCTGTTCCCCCTCGACCAACCTTCTTCTAGTCCTGAGGTGCCCGAGCAGAGACCAGCAGCACAACTATTTGTTCATATGACGACACCTGAGTTCGGAACTTTTGCCTTTGCAGAGACCTGTGAGATGGCCAGCAATGCGGAGCGCATCAATTGACAAACCCAGGGTTCGACGTATGTTTTAAATCAGAATGCCATCAACAACACACTTCTAGCCTCCCTGGAGACGATGCAGAGGCAGATTAGAGACCAGGGAGTCTTCATGGCAGAGGTGCGTCAAGAGATAGCACAGATGTGAGCCGACAAAGGAGAGCCGCACCGAGCAAGTAGTGGAGAGATTCTAGAGGTAGGAGGAGCGGATGGAGGATAGCTAGAAGAGCCGTAGGAGCCATCCAGACCCGCCAGGACGATGAGGGAGTTGCACAACCTGTTGCAACCCTTACATACTGTTGGATCCAGCTTCTGGAGATTCTGGGAGACTTCAAGCTTCCTCCTCAGACCAATCAACTCTTGCCCACGTTCCATGGGCTTGCCAATGAGGAGCTGCATCTACACCTACAGGAATTTGAGATGATCTGCAGCACTGTCCACGACATATATGTGGACAAGGATACCATCAGGATGATGGCATTTCCATTCTCCCTGGTTGACAGAGCAGCCTACTGGATGAAGCATTTGGGGAGATACGTTACTTCGTGGGAGAAGCTCCAGATCGAGTACTTGAACAAGTACTTTCCACTCGACCGGACGAACGCATCGTGAGCTCTGATCAATAATTTCTCCATGATCCCCAATGAGTAGTTCCATGAGGTGTGGGATCGATTCCGTGATCTCATTGACCGGTGTCCACATCACGACATATCTAAGCCCAACTTAGTACAGAGTTTCTTTTGTGGGCTGACATGGGAGCTTCAGGGGCTAGTCAAGACTTCTTGTGGGGGGTCCTATTTTGCCAAAGATGAAGACCAGGTCTGGCTATCTATGAAGAGATGGTCGAGAACTAAACGGTGATGTCCCAGACCAGGCTTTACACTCAGAGGAAGCCCCTACCCAGGTCGTGTCCTATCATAGGATAGCATGGGTTGATGCGGGTTCATCCACTTCTTCATCAGCAGCAGCATAGGTAGAGTCATCCCCCGCTGACATGGGTATCATCAGCGAGAAGTTGGACTGCATAGAGATCATTGAGAAGAAGCAGTGCCAAGGCATGTCGTAGATTGATCAGTTGGCACAGACCTTGAGTGACCTGAAGACCCATATCATGTGTTTTCAGGAGGCACAGATGGCTTCTCAGCCCTATCTCAGGTCACGGATTGATCCTAGCATCAGCGGCTCGTCCCAGCACTCTGCCCAGTACCGACAGGTTCACCACATCCTGGCAGAGCCGATCCAGCAGTTGCAGCACCAGTACTCTCAGTCACCGCCATCTTAGGACACTCCGATGGTGGTGTACCAACAGGATCAGCCATTGGCAGTTCTTCTCCCATCCCCGTATGAGCAGGAGCCGTTGATGGAAGTCAACGGGATTTGGTACATGATCGGCAGCAGCCCGGGATCCACAGAGATCATCTCAGATTCATGTGGTCTACCAGAGGCGCCTCATCCTAGTAGCAGCCACCAGCTCAGGGTGGGCAGTCCAGCCAGCACCAGCAGCAACCCCAGTACTCCCAGCAGTCACAATACCACTACTAGTCGGGTCCTCGTCCCTACCAGTAGGGATAGCAGTGGAGGCAATAGCCTCAGCAGTAGCAGTTCACTCAACCCCCTCACCGGTTCCAGCAGCAGCAGCAGCCTCATTTTCAGCGAGGCAACCCGTCTGGTTCTCATGCGCTAGCCTATGAGAACCCAGCTCTTGATGATCTAGCCTGCCTACTCACATACCAGCAGGCATCCTTTAGGCAGTAGATGGATGGGTTTCACCATGAGATGAGGGAGATAATAAAGGGCAAGGCCGCCATACCCGCTCAGATCAAGCCCAACCCGAACAACCTAAAGAGGAAGTCTAAGAAGGTAGAGTTCACAGAGACCACCACTCCTAGTGATTTATTGGGTGACATTGCTTCATATACATTTGATGCTTATTTTGTGTCACTTACGAGCGGTAAGATGCCAGCCGCTGGTGCCTCGTCTGAGCGACGACACTACAATGAGCCAGGAGCGCCAGATGAGGAGGACAGCAGTGCTGAGGCTGCTGACGATGATTGATGATAAAGATGCTGATCCAATCGACGATATTGAGGCCGTCACTTCTCCAGATGCAGATGGTGGTACTGATGCTACCAGATTACCATATGCTGAGCTAGATCATGGTGTTGATGCCACGAAGACAGATGTCATGGGCGGTACTGAGGCCACCACTTCTATTATAGTTGTGTCCCCTCCAATTTTTGTATCTCAGGACTATTTGAAAAATACCAAAAAATAATAAAGGAAAGGTTTCTTTATCTACTGCGAGTCCATCTATGTTACATGATGATTCTTGTATAGGTTCCGTTCCTTCACAGCAACAGGAACCTCTTCCTGACCCTCTATTTAAGGAGGGCCCAACCATCCCCTTCCCTCAAGCACTCCACTTGGCAAAGGGGAATAAAAAAGAAAATAAAAAAAAGAACGAGTAGTTAGAGTTCAGCCAACAGATGATAGACAGATTCCACATTCAGCTGACTCTACAGGAGGTACTCGAGCACGTCCCTCTCTTCTAGAGGAACTTGAGAGAGAAGACCACTATTCATAGGAAGAAGAGGAACCATTAGGCAGAAATCTATGTGCTGACCTGTGCCACCTACTTCGCCATTCAGAACCGTCTGCCAGCCAAGAGGCCAGATGCAGGAGCTCCCAATTTCAGATGCCACATTCATGAGCAGAAATTTGATCGTACTCTATTAGACAACGGCTCTTCCATCAACCTCTTTCTGGAAACATTACTCAACCGATTCGAGTTTGGTCCTCTTCGACGGAGCAAGACAATCGTTCAGTTTGCTAATCGATCAGTCAAGAGGCCGAAGGGGTTATTGGAGGACGTGGTCATCACAATTCAGGGCATTAAATTCCCCGTGGATTTCGTTGTGTTGGACATGGAGATCACTGAGTATGTGACTAATACCCCCATCATTCTAGGATATCCATTTTTGACCACAGCCAAAGCGGTATCCGACCATGATAGCGGGAAGGTGTACTTTCACGTCGAGGGTGAAATTATACAAATAGAGATGATCGAGGAGACTAGAATGCGAGACTCAGCATGCTCAGAGCAGTTCAGCGATGCAGAGCAGACGATAGAGGCAGAGCGAGACATCCACCAGGAGTGTGACTTTGTGATCACAGATGATGAAGCCACTTGGTTCAACCCTATTTCACGAGCCCTTCTCTCACCTTCAGATGGCGCAGATTTACAACTTCTAGTAGAGGAGAGTTCGGAGAGCACACTTTTGGCCGAGGACACTTTTGAGGCTGACGACCACATTTAGGATAGCGAGACAGAGTATATATCTTGTGATTTTGATTCAGATCCCTCAGATTCAGACATAGATTGGGACGATTTCAATTATTATTTTCCTTGTCTGATTTCCACAGAGCCAGCAGCTAGGTTGGAGACAGAGCCAACACCGAGCACAGATACACAAGTAGGTTCGTCTTCACCGATTTCTCATGATCAGCGAGAGTTCTCACATTCAGATCTGGTTGCCTTCACTCAGACCTTTCAAAGGCCAGATTTGCCAGCTCCCAGTTGTCCATAACTGAAGCCTTTGTCGCAGTCGCTGAAGTATAGGTTGCTTGTGGGTAAGCATGAGATGTACCCAGTCATTATCTCAACAGATTTGATTGGAGAGCAAGAATCTCGATTGATGGAGGTTCTTGAAAGGAACCGCAAGGCGATAGGATGGAGCGCAACTGATCTCCAGGGGATAAGTCTGGCCCTATGCTCTCACCATATCTATTTCGAGGAGGATGCCAAGCCATCGTGTGAGTTCCAGCGACGGTTGGACCCAAATATTCTAGAGGTGGTAATGAAAGAGATATCCAAATGGTGGATCATTGATTTATCTACCCCATCTCCGACTCCAAGTGGGTTAGTCCATTGCATGTGGTTCCCAAGAAGACGAGCATCACCACAGTTGTGAGTGAGTCTGGAGAGGAGATCGCTACCTGGGTACCCACTTCTTGGAAGATCTGTGCAGACTACAGACGATTAAACCAGGCCACCAAGAAGGATCATTTTCCATTGCCTTTTATTGATCAGATTATAGAGAGCCTAGCTGGGAAGAGTCACTACTTCTTCCTTGATGGGTACTCCGGATATATTCAGGTGGTCATAGCACCCGAAGACCAGGATAAGACGACATTCACCTATCCGTTTGGGACATATGCTTTCAAATAGATTCCCTTTGGTCTATGTAACGCCTCGGTGACATTCCAAAGGTGCATGTTGTCCATTTTCGGGGACATGGTGGGTGACTGTTTAGAGTTATTCATGGATGACTTCTCGGTCTACGGCGATGGGTTTGATGCTTGTCTTGATTTCCTAGACCGAGTGCTTCACCACTACATAAAGGTCCATCTTGTTCTTTCTTGGGAGAAGAGTCACTTCATGCTGACTCAGGGGACGGTGATTAGTCATATCATCTCTAACAGGGGCATGGAGGTTGATTTAACCAACGTGGATATCATCATGAAACTCTCCACCATCTAACTTGCAGCAGTTGCGGTCTTTTCTGGGGCATGTCAGCTTCTACTGATATTTTATTCATGACTTCAACAATATTGCACGGCCGCTCATTGATCTGCTGACAAAGGACACCGAGTTCATTGTAGATGATAAGTGTCTTTTGTCATTCGAGACTCTCAAGAACCTAGTCGTTGAGTCTCATGTCCTTCAGCCGCGTGATTGGTCTCTCCCATTCGAGATCATGACGGATGCCTCTGATTTTGCCATGAGGGTTGTTCTAAGACAGAGGATGGATGATTTACCATTTTCCATTCACTACGCTAGCCCTACATTAGATGCCGCTCAGTGGAACTATACAGTCACAGAGAAAGAGATGCTAGCTATAGTATTTACCTTGGACAAGTTCATATCATATATTCTTGGATCCAGAGTGACTATCTATACAGATCACACCACCATCAGGTACCTTATGGCAAAGAAGGATGCCAAAGATCGATTAACCAGATGGATCCTTCTACTTCAGGAGTTTGATATTGAGATTAAGGATATGCCTGGAGTCAAGAATGTGGTGGCGGATCATCTCTTTTGTTTGGAAAATCTTGAGGAATCCGAGCAGATTGATCCTATTACAGAGACCTTCCCAGATGAGGTGATCTTTGCTATTGCCTCGCTCCCATGGTACGCCAATATTGTGAACTATCTTGTTGTCAAGATAGTTCCACAAGATTGGCCCATGCAGCGACTTGAGACCTTCCTTGTGAAGGCCAAGTAGTACCACAGGGAGGATCCCATCCTTTATCATAAAGGAGGGGATAGTATCCGGCTTCGGTGCATTCCTCAGGAGGAGCACCATAGCGTCCTCACTTACTGCCACAGACTTGAGGTAGGAGGACATCATTCTGGGAGGATAACAACACAGAAAGTGCTCCAATCCGACCTATGGTGGCCTACCCTCTTCAAGAATTCTGATGAATTCATGAAGAGGTGTACTGATTGTCAGAGGATGGACACCTATGGACAATGTGATATGATGCTGATGCATCCCATTCACTTCTGTGAGGTCTTTGATGCATGGAGAATTTATTTCATGGGTCCATTCCCTAAGAGTTAGGGATTTGAGTAAATTCCGTTGGATGTAGATTATGTGAGTCGTTGGGTTGAGCTCATTCCTGCCCGAACCACAGATGCTAAGACTGTTTGTAAATTTTTGAGGAACAATATCATTTCATGGTTCAGGGTACCTAGAGTATTGATATCTGACGGGAGGTCTCATTTTATCAACGATAAGGTAAAGTTCCTTGCTAACGAGTTCATCATAGATCATTGAGTTGCCACTCCACATCATCCTCAGACCAATGGTCTTGCTAAAGTATCGAACATGGAGATCAAGACGATACTACAGAAGGTAGTCCGCACAGACCAAAAGGATTGGTCATAGCTCTTGGACTCTGTCTTGTGGGCATATCGGACTTCCTTCAAGACTCCTTTGGGTATGTCTCCCTTTCATCTCGTTTATGGCAAGCCATGCCATTTACCTATTGAGATTAAGCATAAGTCACTATGGGCTATCACTGAGATATTATTGGATCTAAAGAGTATAGGTGATCAAAGGAAGGTAGAATTGGCAGCCCTGGAGGAGCTTAGAGATACAACCTTTTCAAGTAGCCTACAATAGAAGGAGCGAGTACAATAGAAGGAGCGAGTAAAGATATGGCATGATTCTCATATCAGCTATAAACAGTTTGAGCCAGATCAAAAAGTATGGTTGTTTGATGCTAGGCTTAGATTATTACCAGGGAAGTTGCAGAGTAAGTGGAAGGGACCATACCTGGTCCGAAAGGTGCATGATAATGGTAGTATCGACATATCTGAGATGTCATCTAAGTCTACCTTTAGCGTTAACGGTCAGCGCCTCAAGCCATGTCTATATCATGATCTGTTGATTGTTGACGTCATCTCGATTCATTTTGCATGAGATGTGGTCATTGACTCACATCATTTGCATCTCATGCTTGATTAATATTGTCTTCCGCCCTTGTATAGATCCAGATGTCCATATCCTACATTCTTTTGTCTAACACCCCATTTGCATCTTATGATTGTGTTGTACTTAGGGTGTATTTTACCCTAAGTACAGGGGGTGTCAGATTTTTTATTACTCTTTTGATTTTTTTTACCTATGTTTTGCCGCTTATACTTAGGGATATTTCACCCTAAGTATAGGGGAGGTAGACCCTGTACATTCTATCACTCGGTTTTCCCTTTGTGCACAGTCTTCTATACATAGGATTACTTGATCCTAAGTATAGGGGGAATCACTGAGCTCTATCCATTCTATTCTTATATCTGTCGTTATAGTATAGTCTTTCTTTTCACTTCCCAATACTAAGAACGAGTTATGTCGTCTTCATCGCTCTTTGATCACTCCGAGGACATCGTTTGAGCTAAGTATAGTGGGGTGTTGTATATATTACATATATACTTAAGCATAACTCGTGCTTTTGTGAGTGTGTTAATAAATAAAATGGTTAAAAATCACTTATAAAAAATTACAAAAATTTTAAGAATTTCCTTGTACATAGAATTTTTTTTTGCACATACATAGCTATTTATAGAAATTATTTTTGTGCAAATGTTTGTAAAAATATTTTGATTATGAAAATTGTGTAAATATTTTTCATATCAAAATTATGTATATAGTACAGAATTTTTGAAAAATGTTTGAAGAATAAAAGTTTGCAAAATTCCTGGTGTAAATGTTTGTAAAGAGTTTGCAAAACTTCTGCATTTAAACTAGTCTGGAATTCAAACATTTTCAAAAATTTTGCGTAAAAAGATTTTTGTATATATTTGTATATTCTTCTGAATCATAATTGACATTTAAACTAGTCTGGAATTAAATTGGAAAATGGAGCTTGGATAAGACCTTAATCCACCTAATTCTTAGAGGAACCTTATAGGATTTGGAGTTAAGACTTTTCAGGTCCATTAGTGACTTAATTCTTTGAGTCCACTAGGCTACGTTCACCTGTCATCTTGATGAGCCTAAGTAGAACACTTAACAATACACACACGACTCTCACAGACAATGGCTTTACTTGGACCAGCACTTGACACTCAGCTCCATACGGATGAGATGGTAAGGATGCAGTTTTCCTTGGCTTGGGGTAGCATATGAAGGTAGTACTTCTAGGCGGAACCTCTCGTCTTCCTTTAGGGAGGAAAGCATCTCAACTTGGTCTGACGGCGTCGAGGTCTAAAGACAGGAGTTGTGGGCTGCAATAATGCTTCAAAAGAGGGATAATCTACTGGCTCGAGAAGAAAAAGTCCTTATGTATATATGATGCACCATGTAGATATGATGTACATAAGCACATTCAAAAAAAAGTGCAAAATCAAGAAAAACTCCAAAAAAGTGGCTAGCCTGATTGAAAATAAAATATCTGCCAGAGTATATATAGTCAAATAAATCAAAGCTTATGTTACACCCTCCCATCTCATGAAGCTTGCAGCGGGAGACTTAGCTACACTGGTTGGGCTCCTAGAGATACGTGGCTACATTGACCACGATCCATTCTCTTCTTCCACCTCTTCTTGAGCCGGTTGAACTTGAACTTAGAAAGGAATACCCCTATCCTCGAGGAAAGAGCTGCTAAATTAGGGAATTAGAGTTACCTTGTTGAGGGAGACTGTTGCCTTGTCATTTCTGAGTTGGGGAGCTACACATCACTTACACCATACAAGGGAAGATACATGGTCATTAGAGTTTGCGTATGAAGGCTTGTTCTGATCTGGATTATTGGGGAGCCTTGATCATAGAATGGTGGAACTTAGAGGTTGTTGAGTCTTAAACTTAAGTCCAAATAAGGTTTCAACAAACTAATAATCCAAAGGTCTGACTGAACTCCATACTTCAATTTAATGAAGACAAGTTTAATAATCAACATTGATTCTCCTTCTTTTTCTGTTCTTTTCTTCCTTTTTCTTTTCTTTTTCAAATAAGTGTTTGATAAGGGACTAGCAAAGGTAAAGTATACCTGAAGATCAGGATGGACTCCTGAGCTCAGAGTGATGATGGGCATTGAGGTTATGGCCTCAACTGCATTCGACGGACGGGGAGGCTGCTCGCGGTGGATCTCTGGCCATGAAGGGTGAGCTACGTGATTACACTACCAACCTCCAATTTGAGAACGCTCTCCGACAGCTGTCACTCAACCAAAGCTGTCGAAGAGTGTTCTCGGATTGGAGATTGGTAGCGTAATCATGCAGCACACCCTTCGTGGTCGAAGATCCGTCGCGAGCAGACTCCCCGTCCGCCGCAACGCGGTTGAGGCCATAACCTCGATGCCCATCATCGCCTGGAGTTCAGGAGTCCATCCTGATCTTTAGGTACCCATCACCCCCCTATACTTTACCTCTGCTAGTCCCTTAGCAAACATTTATTTGAAAAAGAAGTGAAAAGGAAGACAAGAAAAGAAAAAAAAGGAGAATCAAGGTTGATTATTAAACTTATCTTCATTAAATTGAAGTACGGAGCTCAGTCAGACCTTTGGATTATTAGTTTGTCAGAACCTTATTTGGACTTAAGTTTAAGACTCAACAACCTCTAAGTTCTACCATTCTATGGTCAAGACTCCTCAATAATCCAAATCAGAACAAGTCTTAATACGCAAACTCTAATGACCATGTACCTTTCCTTGTACGATGTAAGTGATATGTAGCTCCCCACCTCAAAAATGATAAGGCAACAGTCTCCCTCAACAAGGTAACTCTAATTTCCTAATCAATCAGCTCTTTCCTTGAGGAGCGGGGTATTTCCTTCTAAGTTCAAGTTCAACCGGCTCAAGAAGAGGAGGAAAGAAGAGAATGGACCGTGGCCAGTGTAGCCACGTATCACTAGGATCCCAACCAGTGTAGCTAAGTCTCCCGTTGCAAGCTTCATGAGATGAGAAGGTGTAACATAAGCTTTGCTTTATTTTACTATATATACTCCGTCAGGCATTTTATTTTCAATCAGGCCCGACACTTTTTTGGAGTTTTTCTTGATTTTGCATCTTTTTAATGTGCATATGTACAACATATCTACATGGTGCAGAATATATACATAAGGACTTTTTCTTCTCGAGTCAATAGACTATCGCTCTTTTAAAGCATTATTGTAACCCACAACTCCTATCTTTAGACCTCAACACCGGGAGACCACGTTGAGACGCACTTCCCTTGTTAAAGGAAGGTGAGAGGTTCCGTCTAGAAGTACTACCCTCATATGCTACCCCAAGCCAAGGAAAATTGCCTCCTTACCACATCATCCGTGTGGAGCTGAGTGTAAAGTGCTAGTCTAAGTAAACCATTGTCTGCGAGAGTCATGTGTGCAGTGTTAAGAGTTCTCCATAGGCTCATCAAGATGACATGTGAACATAGCCTAGTGGACTCAAAGAATTAAGTCATTAATGGACCTGAAAAGTCTTAACCCTAAATCCTATAAGGTTCCTCTGAGAATTAGGTGGATTAAGGTCTTAATCAAGCTCCATTTTCTAATTTGATTTCAGACTGGTTTAAATGTCAACTATGATTCAGAAGAATATACAAATATATATAAAAAACTTTTTATGTAAAATTTTTGAAATGCAAAATTTTTGAAAATGTTGAATGCATGCATGAATGCAGAAGTTTTGCAACTCTTTACAAATATTTACATCAGGATTTTTGCAAAATTTTATTCTTCAAACATTTTTCAAAAATTTTGTACTATATACATAATTTTGATATGAAAATTATATACATAAATTTCACAATCAGAATATTTTTACAAACATTTGTACAAAAATATTTTTTATAAATAGCTATGTATGTGCAGGAAAAAACTCTGTGTACAAGGAAAATTTTAAAATTTTTGTGATTTTTAATAAGTGATTTTTAGCCATTTCATTTATTAACACACTCACACAAAGTATGAGTTATGGCTAAAGTATATATGTAATATATACGACAGCTATCCGAGGTCATTTACTCCTCCTTGGCTCAATTTCTTCTGAAAGACCATTGGGCTCAGGTTGAGTCTCAGCCCCTACATTCGTTATTCTTTCCACTTGATCTGGAATAGATCCTGATGTGGGGGTGCTCTCAATGGTCAGATTTTGAGGAATCATAATCTTTATGGGGAAGACATCCTCAAAGAAGGTAGCATCACAGAGTTCAACAATAGTGTTGACATATGTGCCCAGTATCTCGGACCGAATTACCAAGAACCTATATGCTTAGGTATTTTGCAAGTAACCTAAAAAGACCGCATCAATAGTTTTAGGTCATGGCTTCTTTTTCTTATGTTCTGGGACTAATACCTTCGCGAAACAACCCCACACTTTGAGATATCTTAAGCTTGATTTCCTATTTCTTCAAGATTCAAAAGGACGCTTTTTCATATGTCTTGGAGGGACCTTATTCAGAATAGACAAGCTGTATTCAAGGCCTCTCCCCACATATAGATTGGAAGTCCAGAACTCTATAGGAAAGCATTGATCATGTCAATTAAGGTTCTATTTTTCTGTCCACCTATCCTATTTGATTGTGGTGAATATGGGGCAGTAACTTCATGAACTATGCCAAATAGCTTGCATTGTTCATCAAACAAGTTAAACATATATTCACCTCCTCTAACTGACTTAGGCGTTTAAGCACTTATTATGTTTGTGTCTCAGCCTCATTCTAAAATATAAGAAATTTTTGTAAGGCTTCATCCTTGATTTTCATTAGATATACATAGTAGTATCTACTGCCATCATATATAAAGGTGATAAAGTATTTTTTATTGTCTCTGGTCAAGATACCATTAAACTCACATATATCTGTGTGCACCAGATCCAAGATCTCACTATCTCTATAGATAGACTGAAAAGTTTTCGTATATATATTTTCTTGCACACAAATTTCACATTTTTGAGTTTTATCAATAGTGTGTTTAGTGATGAACTCTAAATTCATCATTCTTTTAATTTAATTTAAGTTCACATATCTCAATCTACCATACCACAGATCACAAGATTCTAAAGTATTAACTACATGAGACACAGAATTAGAACATTCATAACTTAAAACATTTACTGAATCAATGTTTACTAAATCATATCTAATTCTAAAAACAAGTCAAAATCTGCCAAATAGCCTTTTCCATAAAAAATATCATGTCTCAGAATGACAACTTAATTACATTTAAAGTTCAATTCTCATTTTTAACCAAAATGAAGCCAGATAAAAAAAATTTCACGTCAGGGACATGCAGTACCCTGTGCAAAGTTCAGACACATCCAGAGGAGAAACCTCAAGTTGACTTGTCATGATCCCAGCACCCTGGCTGTAGAATTATTTTCCATCTTTACAGTCCCACCACGACGGGGTCTAATAAAAAGAAAACAAGGTTCTGTCAGAATATATGTACATTGGCCCTCGTATCAACAAGTCACTCATTAGGATCATGGATATGATATAGCTCAGATTTTATAGAGATATATCCTTCACCAGTCCAAAGTCCTGCAATGATCATGTTCACTTGTCTACTCCCATCTGTAGCCTTAGGTTGAGCTTTTAAGGACAGACAACCCTTCTTCCAATGCCCAACCTGATTATAGTACCAGCATGGTTTTTTCTTTGCCTTTTTCTGGATCTTGCTTTTTGGTTTCATTTTATTGTTGTTACTATACTTTCCCTTCTTATTTTTGCCCTTCGAGGTAATGAAATTGACCTTAGCCTGAACATCAATAAGGACGGTATGTTTTTATTTCCTATGTTCCTCCTCTATGACGATTGCCATCATCAAGTCATCCATAGAATTTTTCACTTTCTATATTTCAGGGTCATACCAAAGTCTTTCCAAGACCTGGAGAATTTTTTTATGATGCACATGATTTGAAACTTATCTGGATGTTTCATCTCAACATCTTCTAAACTATGGAGCAAGAGTAAAAGCTCATGTGCTTGTTCAGCAATCGACTTCCCTTCGACCATGAAAACTTTAAGAACTTAGCAACGGAGTATTTTTCAATATCAAGATTTTCAATATTATACTTCTGATCTAGTTCTTCCCATAGCCCCTTCGCAGACTGCGTGGACGAATGGTATACAACAAATAACGTGTTGGACAGTGCCAACAAGATACAACTATGACATATACGATCGTGTTCCTTCCACGCAAATTGCGTCTTTTGGCTATCGGGTGAGGGGTTTTCCTTTTCCACCGTAGGATATTCAGTTTCAAGCATTGAAATTAACCCTATAATGGTTAACCAGATGTTCATGCATTGTTGCCAACGCTTGAAATTCTAACCACCAAAATTTTCAGGCATACGAGTCATATCAACCCTCGATTTAAACATGGTTTCCAACATGATTTTAATTCCGATTTTGGATATCTTCTCTACAATTATTGTAAAAGTATCATTAACTTGATCATTAAAAGTAATTTCCATGAACAATATGAATCAGTGCATCACAGATTAATAAAGTTATATTCAAGCATATCATATTAATATTATAATTACAAGATTTACGCATGAACCAATTAAAACAGTAAGATAAAATGTAAACCATTTAGGGCGAGATCCAGGAAAGACAAAGCAATAAATAAATTACGGTAAATAAAATAATAAGAAAATTAGATAAGAGATCACCGAAGCGTCCATGAAATGGACTGTCCTTAGAGAACATATCGCCCCCACAATACCGATGCGATGGATACTGGTGATCCGCTCCTAGGATATGACAATACACTATCTTCATCTGTGTACACCGAAGAGATCGTCCTTGAGAGTACCCCAGAGAACTTGCAGTCAAGAGAAGGAAGAAAAATGGTGTTGCAGTAGAGAAACAAAGAGCAACAATGACGGAAGTTTTCTTGCGAGCAAAGAAAACGGTGTGCAGGAGGAGGGTATAAGAAGACCTAGGGCGTGACTTTTCGTCTTCCGAAAATTCTCCCAATGGGTGTCTCTTCAAATTCCGAAAATGCACCCAATGGGCGCCTCTTCGAATTGTAAAAACGCCCCATTTCGACTAAGAGTCGTTGGAGTCGAGTCGAATTCTCTTTATCACAATTATTTCATGAAATTAATTTATTCGACCCACTAATGCAACCCGTAAAAAAATTATAATTCGTAATTATGGAGGGTTCATACGTAAATATGAAACTATTTAAGGTTATATGTTTAATCTCTAAAATGAAACAAATCAGAGAATCTGCTACAAATTAAGATCTCGAGACTTATATATGTGTTAAAATATAAAATACAATATAGGTATCGAATACCAATACAAATATGAGTCTCGATACGATTTGAGATACGATTTTTATCAGACCGTCATACATTTTCGTACACTTATTTTAGATTTCAGACCTGATCTAATATCCAAATTTAGCAAATGAGTATTCTATTGTATAGTACTCGTCGATACCTTTCCAATGATACCTAGAACATCGAAATCCGATATAGGATGAGGAATATATGATTGTTTTACGGTGATGGGTCATTAAATGGATCTGAACCTGAGTATAAAAGGGGTTTGGGTGTGGCTCTGATGCACCAGACCCTATTTTCCAAACATGGTTCGCAAGAGCTCCGCCTTAGAACTCGTTGGAGAGCCATCGCACTGCCGTCGGAGTTGTTGGAGTGGTCCGATCGCGAAGTCAAAAGTGTCCATGCGAAAAGTTCATCGTAGGGGACTGATTTCTCGTGTTTGCGAGGTACAGACCACCCCTCCTTGCTGTATGTTTCCATATTTTATTTCCTATGGGTGGGGTTTTTGATTTCGTCACGAAGTCGTGTTCGATCTGTAGTGAGGGTTGACATGCGAGGAGTGTGCCTTAGCCGGCTTGGAGTCGAGTCGAATTCTCTTTATCACAATATTTCATGATATTAATTTATTCGACCCACTAATGAAATCCGCAATAAAATTATAATTCATAATTATGGAGGGTTCATACGTAAATATGAAACTATTTAAGGTTATATGTTTAATCTCTAAAATGAAACAAATCAGATAATCTGCTACAAATGTAAGATCCCGACACTTATATATGTGTTAAAATATAAAATACAATATAGATGTCGAATACCAATACGAATATGAGTCTCGATACAATTTGAGAAACGATTTTTATCAGACCGTCATACATTTTCGTACACTTATTTTATATTTCAGACCTGATCTGATACTCAAATTTAGCAAATGAAGTCTATTATATAGTACTCGGCGAGACCTTTTCAATGATATCAAGAACATCGAAAACCGATATAGGATGAGGAAGATATGATTGTTTTACGGTGATGGGTCATTAAACGGATCTGAACCTGAGTATAAAAGGGGTTTGGGCGTGGGTCAGATGCATCCGACTCTATTTTCCAAACATGGTTCGCAAGAGCTCCAGAACTTGTCGGAGAGCCGTCGTGCTGCCGTCGGAGTTGCTGGAGTAGTCCGATCGCGAAGTCAAAAGTGCCCATGCTAAGGGTTCACCGCAGGGGACTGATTTCTCGTGTTTGCGAGGTACGGACCACCCCTCCTTGTTGTATGTTTCCACATTTTATTTCCTATGGGTGGGGTTTTTGATTTGGTCACGAAGTCGTGTTCGATTTGTGGTGAGGGTTGACATGCGGGGAGTGTGCCTTAGCCGGCTTGGGTCATGTGTGTACGTCTGGTGTTACGGACGTTCCCATCCGCCTCTACAACTTCATCCAGCAACGATGTCCGCGCTTTCACTCATTGCCGATGAAAATGGAGGCCCATATCTCGTAGTACCCTGTAATCGATTTTCTTGACGTAGGTAAAGTATTTCTTACTTTTTGGTTTTTGTGGAAAAGTTTGAGGTGGATCAAGAATGGTTTTGCGTTAAGTTTAAACAGATCATTTTGGATGGGCATATCAAAGAAGTTGTCATCTCCGATAAGGCTCACTATACAGCATCTCAGGGGGCTTAACTGGCCTTCTGCAACTTTCCAAACTTCTAAAACCATAGGGGAGATTTAAATTGCATGAGAATTAAAAAAAAAGAGAGAGGTAGCTTGGATGAGGCTCAAGGGTGGATTTTGCATCCAGGGGTATCAATGAACAGCTGGAACAAATGAGGATCCGAGTGAGCTGGGTAACCCTATACATGATGAACATCGACATATCTGGGAAGTGGGGATCTGAAAAGTAGAAAATTTCACTTAAGGTTTCAAATCGATTATAACATTTTCCCCTTTAGAATATTAGAATAAACATAGGAATTGGAGAAATGTAAACTATCAGCAAGATTCATGTTCTCTTCTCTTCCATTTGTGTAGTGGAAAGATTTATGTCAAAGATCGATCCACAAATCCATGTTTAGCTTCTCCTGTAAATATTTTTGTCCTTTTTTAAACAATGAGCATATGTAAAATCCAACACTTCGAGATTTTCATCAACCAATATGATAAAAAGGAAAAATTCGAAAGGTGTCCAGACAAAAAAAACCGATGTCCTAAATCTATTGCACCTCCATCTAGATTGATTAGATCTACTAATTATTACAGTATATCTGTATTAGACCTAGGTATTAGCTTTCTGTAAGGGCATGCCTACAATGATAATGGACCCATGTCTCATGTCCAGGAAGGCAACTAGACTTATCTATAGTTACTATTTTACGTTGATGATTAGGCTGTTTAGGGGAATGTTAAGTTTTAGTTGTGGGGAGTGAAATGCACAACTTTGAAATCAAAGAAGCAAAACGGATGGGTTCGTTGGATGCTTGGTATACGTACATCAGATGCTTGTGTGCTTATGCAGGCATGAAAAACTTGCTGGAACTGTCAAAGGGTTCGTAGCAGTTATCCTGCTTGGTAGCTCTTAATGATAAACTTGTATGGTTTACTTATTTAGGGTAACATGTGCTTCTTCAAAGAATGAAGAAAGAAAAAAGAAAAAAAAAGACAATTGTGAGTATGCCATTTTATGTTTCCAATTTCTAAATAACCATTGTTTGATTAATCTGACTTTGTTGTAACTTTTCTTGGGGAAAAATAATGAGATGGAGGCAGTGCATTTTGATGTATCTTGTAGCTATTAGGTAGATCTCTATAACAAAGCTAACAAAAGTTGCATCTATGAAAGTGCAGTATTACGAATCTAATGTAAAATTTCATTGTTGTTTTCCTTTGAATAAGTAATGAAGTAATGGAGAACCACTTCTTAGATGTTAAGCCTTTTCGGTGCATCTGATTCTGGAGTAGCGTAAAAATACTGTTGAATCCTTGTAAAAATGCTAGCTAACAAGTTGATCATGGTTGGAGTCGTCGGCATGTCAAGGTTATATGTCTATTTTGATACGGTGTCGGTAATGAACCCGTGAGATATCGGTCCACCATGATTTTGATTTCCCTAATATCTGTTGCTATGATAGTACAATACTTACAAATTCTATAAGGACAACAAGGCTCCTTTTAGATTACTGAACTCTGAAGTGATACAAGTGGCAAATGAAATAATTCAGTGTATCATGTGATGTCATAATCTAATTAGTTTGCATCCAGTTGCTTTGCAAATTGGTCAACTAATCATACTCACACTCGTAGATCGGCATCTACACTTTATTGATCATTTAACAATTCCATGGAATCACCCTAATTTATAAACATGATTTGAGCATAACAAAGACGAGCATACAACTAGTAAGTAATATAGATTGATGAAAATCAGAAATGGGAAATCCTTCTTAACTAGGATAAACGAAAAATACTGAGTAGCATTTCATCTAAACATTTCACATAAAATCTTTGAGGTAATGAAGTAAGTGATATGGAACTGAATATAAAGATTGAGATATCTATTTTGCTACGGATGCAGTCCTCATGTGCTTTATGTTCTCCACAAAGGTCTTTTCCCATGTTGAGGTTTCGCACACGGATGGAGTTCTCGTGTTGCATTGGTTAGTTGGAGTTAGCGACCATAAGAGATGTACATGCACGCTTGAGCTCCCGAGTAGATGACTAGATGGATGTGATCCCACCAGTTGTGGTGGCTAGGAGACACGTAGTCCGACTGTGCCACGGTATTGTTCCGATGGTTGCACAACGACGTTCGAGGATGCTTGGTTACTAGTCTTGCCTTCGCTTTCAGTCATAAAATTTATATGGAAAGTTAAAGAAAGCCAATTACTTGAGTTGGTTTCTCGTATTTGTTTTATGAAGGGAGTTCCCGTATGTAGTTAGTGAAGGTGGTGTTTTACCAGTTTGCCTCGTAGCCAGAGAAAAAATGAAAGATAGTTGTAGGACTTCTGACTATGGTGATGAGTGTTAAATCAGATTTTATAATCAAATCTTGAGCTCTAACTTGTGCACTACCGTCGTTGACTATTACCGACGAGTAGTGAATATCAGTTGGACATGTTACAAATCAAGCATCTTATCTCATCAGGTTGGACATTAGATCGATCCAGTTGAAATATGATTAGTTCTGGAGACAAGAGAACTATGAACGAAATGGGAATTACAATCTAGAAGGAAAGTAGGGAGGTTAATAAAGGAAAGTGTTGGGAATTTACTTAGGATGCATCTACTTCATACATGCCTACAGAGGACCCCCAACCCTAAGATACGATGCGTCTTGGAATCATAATGTGAGACCTTCATGGTCAAGATCACAGACTATTTCTATTACAATATTACATTATTCCATACCGTCATGGAACCTTACCGATGAGGATCGGATCTAAATTGATCATGGTTCAAAACAAATATCTTATCTCATGTGTAATATATGGAACTGGGTATAGGGGTATATAAATAATAATAATAATAGTTCTTAAACAATTTTAAATGTGATAACCTAAATGATATAGCTACATTGTATGTTGTTCACTTCCTATTGACTACTAGTTAGTAGTCATTTTGTTTCTTATGTGTAGTTGCTTACCTTACAGTCAGTTTCTTGTGCACACTTTTTACTAGGTTTAACTATTGTTATATATCCGTACTGACCGCTTTTCTCATAATCATATTTGCGTGAAATCGACGGGTTTGCAGGAGAAGATGCGGTAGCATTAGGCGGTTTGTGGGTTGATCTTCTGGCAGATAGAACTAGCGGTGTAGTAGTTTGCTCTTCTTTTGTTTTTGTTCTTGGACAGGTTCTTGAGAGTCGTGATGTACATGTACATGTTGTGTTATATTTTTGTATATTGTACATCTTTCGTCGATTATGAATGGAAAAAAGATAGTGATTGTTCTTCCTTCTTACTACTCTCCTGCATAAATTACAGTGTTTGACATTTTGAATGTAGAATCATATGTATGGATGTGTATTGCTAAGTACATGGACCATGGGGGTCCCACGACCAATGATTAAGACATCATACATAATGAGAGCTCAGTGACCCATTATGGCATGTACATCCATGCATCGATCCAACAACAATTTCACTCTTGCTAAATATGCCAAGTTGCAGCTGCAAGTGTAGTTTTCCAACTTTTCCCCATACTTGTAGAACATCCAATTGTTGATTTAATCTATGCAAGTATTGCCAAATGAGCCACCTCTAGTAGAAAGGTGAGGCCCAACTCTTCACAACATGCAAACAAAATCTCACAAGCAACCAGTCAGACAAATAATAGGTTGTCCCTAGACTCATCTATCGAGGAACATAGTAGGAAAATTGAATCTTGGTAGATACCGAACCTCAAAAGGTGATCCCTAGTTGAAAGGAGGTTCAACACGACCTTGTAGAGACAATACGAGTGTTCGGTACAACACCACCCTTCCACACCTCACCAAACCAAGCAAACTTAGGTTCCTACACTGGACACAATCACAAAATGCAACTAAGTTGAATGGGACTGTAGAACCGATCCACTTGATCGATTGATCAGATTCTTGAATAAAAGACCATGCAAGCTCCCTACCCCGAATAATGGAATTCCAAAGCGGGGAGGGGGAAGGGGTATGAGGAGTTTCCCAGAAGCTCGTCACTCCCAAGTATATAGTGGCAACAAAAGAAACACAGATCGAGTCCTTAACTATGAGAATGTACCGAAACCATGTGGACCTTCATTGCATCTTTGATGAATGCATGATTCATCTACTTTATATAAAGATCTTAGTAAAATCCTTGTATCAAGTCAGTAAAGAAACCCCTTAAAATTGATTAATTAACTTTACTAATTGTGAAAGAAAGTAGGGTCAAAATCTATGAATAAATAAATCATGAAAATCATTAGACTTGTGCTTATCATTTTATCTAAAAAAATTAATTATTTTAATTTATTTCTTTTTTATTTATATTCTTTAATTCATTTTCTAACTTGTCACTAAGAAATAAATCTCAAAAAATCATAAAACCAATAGGTAACAAAAAGATATGATATCTTTGAAATTTTTATTTTGCATTTTCCTAACTTATAAAATCCATAAAAATTAGATTAATGTTGTATATATTTTGTATATGTTAATATTTAATTAATCCCTCATTAAAAGATAAAAAATATAAAGCATAAAATATAAGGAAATAATTTAGAAATTAATACCTATATAAAAATTGTATTTTGTATATATGACTTCTTTTGATTTTGGGCCCTTCATGAAAGTTGTAGATGTCAATGCGACCAATATCTTTCATGTCAACAATTTTTTTATTTGACTTTTTCTTTTATTTCTTTTCTCATTTCTTCTCTTTTTCTCCTCTTGGTCAATGGTCAATGGATATGCGCCCTCTCATTGGTTCACGCCAACCCGCCACTGATGAATCTGTGATTCATCACATCAAAAGTCAAAAATAGAGCCTTGTTCCCGAGAAAATAGAGGCATATTTCCTTTTATCTTGCATAAATAACACTCATGCATGCATCCATAATTCATGCATTTTAGCAGCTCATCTGCATTTAAATAAGAAGCCAAAAATCCCCTGTAAAATACCTCTTCATCAAATAACTTCTTCTCTATATATATATATATATATATATATATATATATATATATTCCTTAATAATAGAGGGAAGAATGCCAAAAAAAAATCACCCTTGTAAAATAGCCCAAACATCCTGAGAACCCTTGTAAAGCCCTCATACAAGCCCCTAATTAGGTCTACTCACTCCTAGAATACTTCTTATTAAAAGACCTTCAAAATGAGACTAATTTCATTGAAATTGAAGCTTGTTTGAGAAACTTGGGTTTTTGGGTCATTTTGTATACTACATATGCATATTTATGTATCTTTGTATTTATGTATCATATTTGACCTCATTTCCGTCTTTGGTCAACATGAAACTTGTAGATCTCATCAAGATCTACAATTTTCATGTTTTGAGTTTTTCCAAATTCGGCTTCCTCTTCTTCCTACACGTGTTTTTTCCTCCAGCCATTCACAGCAGGCCACGTGGCGCCCTCTGATTGCGCCACGCGGCCCGCTGCCCTTCGCCTCGTCCGCCCTCGCCTTCCGCCGTTGGATGGTCGTTCTGATCCAACGGCCTAGCCGCTACCACGTACACCCTTCACATTGACCGTCGGATCAAAGCCCCCGCCTCATATCCATCGTCCGCTCGCGCCTTAATTTCATCACACCACGTGGCAGCGCGTGCGCCCTTCGATAGCGCCTTCATCTCTTCATCTGCGTCGTTAGCCCCGCAGGCACCTAGACCACCCGATTGAACACCCGACTCCCATCTCAGCCATCCATCAGTACCGAGCCCTTAGCACACCACGTGGCGCTCGCTACGCCCTCGGATCGCCACGGCCAGATCTTCATCCAGCCGCTCATCTCGCTTCGATCACCACCGTTGGATCACAAGATCCAACGGTGGAGACTTCGTCTCCTACCTCGGGTGCCCCTCTCTCCCACGATCTCTGCCTTGCGGGAGGGGCACCCCCTTCCTATTCTTGGCAGCGCTCCTTCCACCATCGCCGAGATCCACAACCTCCACGATGGCCCCCACTCATCCCTTATCCTCGCCAGCTACTCCGTCAGCCACGTCAACCTCCAGCTCTCTCCCACGAACTCCATAAACCTCGCCCCATCTCCATTCCAGCCGTAACCTTCATCCTTTAAATACCCCCTCTCCGGCCACATTCTTCGCCATCTGCCACTCCAGGGAGGTCCCTCGAGCTCCAAGCTTCCTGTTGGTGACAGCAATTGGTCGATTTGTCGAGCGACGACAGAGATCTAACTCCGGCGAGATCAACGGCTAACTCCGCCGTGCCGCAGCCTCCCTCGAGCAGCTGCTAGAGCTCGGGACCTTACCGATCCCTTGAGCGACGACCTGGAGCTCAAAGCTGAGCCCCAATCCCCAGGTAACTCCCTCCATCCATGCTCCAATCTTCTTCTTCTTTTTCTTGGATTTTCTCCGCTTTTATTCGCCGTCATCAGCCATCTTCGCGCCTCCTAATCACTTCGACGAGCTTCGTGTTGAAGCTCTGATCCTCGCGGGCCTCTCTACACCTTCAGACACTCTACTTCACCAGCCATCGACCTTCAGCTCCGCCACCTGGCCGGAGCTCCGTCACCCGACCACCTCCCTTCGCCTCAGGCCTCGCCGATCACTCCACTCTCCTCCACGAACACCTGCACGCTTCGGCTACCTCTTCTAACCCCTGCAGGATCTCATTCCTTCATTGGCCGGAGCTTCACCGGAGACAACTTCGAGCTTCATCGTCATCCATCTCCAGGCGCCCCCCGTGGCTCCTGAGACCATCAGTGCCTCCGCCGCATCGTCACGCTCCTGTTGGGATACCTCCGACAACTCGGAGAGCTTCATCGGCATCTGGAGGATCGGGTGGAGCTAGGCGACCTTCACCGGAGCACCGCCCTCTCCTCCGCAGGTGGCGGAGGACCGTTAGAGAAGAAGAAGCAGCAACCGTTCGATCATCTGATCGAACGGTCCTCGCCTCGCCGCGCGTCCCCTCGCCGCCCTTATCCTCGACCGTTAATCACACCTCAGATCGGACGACGCTCCAGCCGCCACGCGTCTTCATCGACATCCCTTGGATCCATCTTGATCCAAGGGCCTTCAGGCCGCCACGTCTCCTTATCCGAGCCTCGGCCTCCAAGCCTAGGCTCGGGTGACCCGAAGCTGCACCGAGGCTAGTCCGAACCTCCAGAGGACCCGAGCCTCACTCCGAGCCTCCGACGCCCTCCGAACCTAGGTCGCCCCACGTGAGGAGCACGTGCGGCCTGGGTTATTTGCACAGACGCCCCTGAAGCTTTCAGAAATTGCAAAAAGGTCCCTGTGAAGCAGACACCACGTGAGGAGCACGTGTCTCGTGGAAAAATTGCATAGAAGTCCTGCATGCTATCGGTAATTGCATTTTAGTCCCTGTCAGCATATTTAATTGTTGAAATTTTAATTTCCAGTATTGTATTTACACCCTTGTGTTTGCACGTGTCCCTAGAGTGCATTTTTCATCATTTTGAGATTCTAAAAATTGCATGTTGTTGGAAATTTTGTCCTCTATCTATTAGAACACGTGTTTGATTTTTGTTGGCTTGCTTGAATTATTAATAAATTAAATGGTTCATTTGTGACATATTTTGCCCAGTGATGCCTTTTGATTTTTAGTTAATTATCTGTGCCTTCAAAAATCACCAAAAATTCACAGTAGCTTAAGGACATCATTTTTAACACTCCATAAAAATTTCATATCATTTGCACGCATAACGAGGCCTAAATAAATAGTTTAGTGATTTTCTTGAATTAATTTTAATTAATTCATTTCACAGTAAATTTAAGTTCTGTTAATTTTCCTAGGTCCCTGATCATTAGACCCTCCTAGGATAATTTTAGTTCTTGGAAAAATTGTGATTTGATATTTATTAAAAATTAAACACTGAAAATCACTCTGTCTGTTTATTTAATTCACAGAAAAATTATTTTGAGTCGAAAAATTCCAAAAACATTAGTGTAGGTCATTTTCATCATACATAATCGTCTGGCCAATTTTCATTATTTTTGGACTTCGTTTGATACATCAATTAAATTTAAAGTTAAATTGGCTAAGATTTGTCTGCATATGTCTGCATAAGAAATAAAAAAAAGACCAAAAAAATTGACCCTCGAACATCAACACTTGAAAATTGCTGTGATCCACCTAAGGAGACAGTTGCCTCCCTGAGATCGACCTTGGACTCCACCAAGTAAAAAAATATCACCGCTTAAAATTGACCAAAATCTGTCTTAAGTGGTTTTTGATTAATCTCTCGTATCCGACTGCAACGAACACTTAACATTAATTTGGAACTTTAATGTGCCCGAATTAAGTAAGGGTGCGGGAGGCTTATCAAAATGGCGCCATTGCCGGGGAGGCACGGCTTAGGTTAATTGTAGCATATTTTTGAAGTGTTTGATTTCTAATCCCCGGGTAGTCTGACCCCCGGTTTTTCTTGTAATTATTTCTCTTATTTGGTTTCTTTTTGCATTATTTTTGTGTCACTCTCTGACCTCTATTTCATTTTTGTGCGAGGACCGCGAGGAGTCGGCGACGCTTCAAGGACTTAGCATTTAAAGTGTGTTGAGAGAAAGAGAGGCATTGTACTTTTTATTTTATTTTTCTTTTGCATTATTTCCAGCGGTTCCCGTTTGGGAGCTCGCGCGTGTAAATATAGTGGAAACCGTGTCCCGTGTGCTGTGTGGGTGATTGGTAATTTAGCTTGCACTAGCGGCTCCTCGAGCCAATCTAGGACTTGTTTGTGCTCGTAATCAATAGGACCACACAACACACATAAAAGACGCACCTAGACCGCAGGACTTAGTTCAAATTAAACCGTTCTTCACGCTAATAGAACTGCCTGTCTAGGAGCGGCTTTCATCGCCTGCATTTGCATGTAGAATAAAGTTTTCAATTCTGTATTGCATCCTGCATCAACAAGCGAAGGGATCACTGTAAGTACTCTTTACTTAGCATACGCATCATTGATTTCAACTTGCATCGGCTTTTCTCGATTTCCCCCTCTGATTTTTCTCACTTAAATTAAAAAGGAAATTGGGATTGTACGATAGGCGTGCTTTGTGGTGATTAATTACAGTGATAACCTAACTTTAAAACCGGGACTGCTAACAGTATTGACCAATAAAAGAGAATAAAAACTGAAAATTGTTTGCGGGAGACTAATCCCCGACCTTGTTTTCAGGCTGAGTGAGGTTACCTGAGTGTGTGTGAACACCCTAAGGTAGAGCCCAAATCCCCGTCTTCCATATCACGTTCTAACTGATCCTAGCAAATATCACGAGCCGGATATTTTCAGATTCTTTGACTAGTACCAAGTAACCTCCGCCTGTCTCAGGTAGATAGGGGCGAAATTGCGGTACTTCGCGACAAGCTGCCAGTAACCCCCCGGGGTGAAGTTCCGGCCTTGTCAGCCTCCGCCTGCTTGCAGGTAGATAGGGGCATGGTCACTGAATCCATCGGCTTGGGATAGGAGCGAAGAAAGGAAGGAGCGGCGGTATCTTAGACGACAGGATAAACAGGGAAGACGCATCCGGCTTTGAGCCGACTTCCCTCTAGGCCGTGTAATCCTTGCTAGATCTGCTTGAAAATCACACTTAAAAACTACAAGATAAATTGGACTCAACTTTGAGTCCTTCACTGTGTTGAGTGTGAATCCTGGGTCTTGGATTGATCTTGTGCTTGCTTTAGGTAGGAGTTAGATCCTATCTTCTTCTAGCTTCACCAAGATGAGTGACTGGGGAGATCTCGACGCACAGTTCACTGATCTCTCTATGAGTCCCCCAAGTAACTCGTCTTTCTCGGTCCGAGCGCACCTTGGACCACCCAGGACTCATGACCCTCTTGAGTCCTGGTTCCCTCCTGCTCAGGGTGGTTACTCTCAAACCAACCCTTTCATCTCCTCTGAGATTACCGAGGAAGACCATTGCCTCGGTAATCCCTTCCTTGATTCACCCTCTAACACCGACCTTATTTTCCAATCCCCAGAACTAGAGGGAGAAATGCCGCCAAGGATGCCGCCCGATGAGGACCAGATGAGACAGATTCTTAGACGCCTTGCTGAAGCCGAACAGAAAAATGCTGATCTCACTGCACGAGTGGGGCAGATAATAGTAGCTGAAGGGATCGACCGACCAATGGTCGATACCTACAACCCGGCGGAGAACGAGATCCAAAATTGGCTAGCACCTGCAGTTCCCGACCAGGCATTCGAGCTGAAGCCCCACTTCCTTAGCCTGCTGCCGAAGTTTAACGGAAACCTCAATGAAGAGCCTTACACTTTCCTCTGTGACTTCGAACTAGTCTGCAACAATCTTAGCCATCCCAATGTTGGCCAAGATTATATCCGGCTGAAGGCCACCCCGTTTGCCTTAGGAGATAAGGCTGCACATTGGCTGAAAAACCTAGGGGTGGTATGTACTACCTGGATGCAGTTCAAGGACCTCTTCTTGAAGAAGTTCTACCCACTCAGTAGAACCAATCAGATGCGAACAAAGATTGCCAGCTTCGCCCAAGGACCCTGCGAACCGTTCCACGAGGCTTGGGACAGGTTCAATAACTTAGTACAGAAATGCCCATGCCACGGCATTTCTAAGGCGATCCTAGTCCAAACCTTGTTCTGCGGTCTAACCCCAGAGATGCAGGGGTTAGTCAGTGCCGCCTGTGGAGGAAGCTATCTGAACAAGAACGAACACGCCGTGTGGAAAATCCTAGAGCAGATGGCAGAAACCGGCAGGTCACAGGCCACAAGGGCCTATCAGTTGTCTCCCTCGATTCTATCCAATGAGACAACTAGAAGAACTGTTGCAGATCTGACTGAGGATCTCATCCCCAGCATGGGGATGATTGCAGACAAGCTTACCATGGTCGAGCAGATCCACAAGAGAGTCGCGGAGATGGAGTCTCTTTCGAGCCTTCCCAAGAAGGTGGAGGAACTCTCTGAAAAGGTAGCCAAGATTAAGCTACCTACCCCTTCTGCACCACCTGTACCTGTACATCGAGTCCATCTTGTACAGGAACAGACACCGGGGTCTCAGAGCAGCTGGGATCAGACTTACACCCAGCAGAACCATCATGTACCCCCACCAATGGAGACAGAGTACGAGGAGCCTCCGCCCGTTTACGAGATCAACGGGCTCTGGTATAGCCGTGACCCACTAGTCCGGCAAATCGAGATGGGGAAGGATCAGGCACACCGCCCAACCCCAGTCTACCAGGAGACCAGGCCCGTCACAATCCCGCGATACCAGTCCAGGCCAGAACAGGGGTACCAGCCGCAGCAGCGCACCTACCAGCAGGGGCCAGCACCGCCCCATCAGCAGCAGTATCGGCACGGCCAGCAGGGCCAGTTCAGGACCGCATCCACTCAGCAGCCAGCCCAGCCCACCGAATTGGAGTCCCTCACCTTGGCGATCCAGACCCTGTCTGATAGGGTACAGCAGATGCAAAATGACTACCTGGACATGAGAACCGACATCAATCGGGTCTCTCGTGCTCAGGACCAACAAATGGCGCCTAGGACTCCAATTCCCGCACAGGTTCAGGCCAACCCAAACAGCATTCAGCAGGGCCAGAACCGACCCCGAGATCAGGTATACTATTCAGATAATTATCTATCTGAACATGAGATCCTTTCGTATGATAATGTTAACCATATGTCCCTCAGGAGCGGAAGGACCGTGACCATACCTGATCGGGCACGGGCGCAAAAATAAGGAACCTCCGAAACTCTACCTGAGGAGAATTCGGAGGAAGAAGAGGAGGAGCATCACCACCGTCACCGCCAGCAGAAGAAGAGGACATCTGAGTCCTCGAAGCACCAGCCCTGCAGTCATCCAGAGTCTGACGACACCGATGAGCCCGCACCTCCATCTGAGGAGGACCAGCCAGAAGAAGCGGAAGAAGCATCACCGGTTTCGCCCAAGCATTTTCCTTTTTGTCAGAGTCGAGTCAGAGTCTGTATAAAAGTCCGAGTCAGAGTCCTGTTCAGAACTCAGTTTCAGCAGCTAATGAAGATATTTCAGTTCCAGAACCTGAGTTAATAATCCCTTTCCCCCAAGCTCTCAAGGGTGGGAAGAAGAAAAACAAAAAAATCCAAAAAGATGACCCTGAGATGGCTGAGTTTTGTAACAAACACATCAAGGTCACAATCCCCTTTGACAAATTCGTGGAAATGACTCCTGCATTCCAAAAATACCTTAAGGTGAGATGCACACCTACTAGGGTTAGCAGGAAGACCAAAAGCCGTGTTGAGAAACACGTCCTATCAGTAGCCACGACTTGTGCAATAAAGAACTCGTTTCCTCGGAAACGAAGAGACATGGGTGCACACTATGTAGTGAGTCATGTTGATGACATCGCGTTTGCACGCACTCTCCTGGACAATGGTTCCTCGATCAATTTGATGCCCACAGCCCTCTATGAGCGGCTCAATCTCGGACCTCTTAGGAAATCTAGAGCTATTCTTCAGTTTGCAGACAAATCCACTAAGAGGTCCCAAGGAGAGTTAAGGAACATTGTGATCAAAGTCGAGGGGTAAGAATACATGGTGGACTTCACTGTCCTCGATATGGAAACCCCTCGTAATTGGAGAGATTCCCAGATCATTTTGGGTAGGCCCTTCCTCAGAACAGCAGGGGCCTTATTCGATTATAAGAATGGGAAAATTCAGTTCCAAACTCCAGGCGGAGATGAGGAACTTGAGATGAAGCAAACAAGATGGCAGAGACCGGACTCCGAATCCAGCACAGAATACTCTTCTCTCGAAACAGACTGGGAGCATGTAGACTTAGTTGGGCCATGGAGACAGAACCCAGCCAGCACCGATATGTCCATCTCCTTTGAAGATGATCCAGTGCATGAGTCAGTCTGCGAGATCCTCAGGAACGAGTACAGCTCTGAGCCTGCATCGCCCTACATCTTCGATGACATAGAGGCCCAGGTGGGCCTGTCAGTCCTTACATCCTTAGGACAATCGGAAGATGAGGATGACGAGTCGGACGAGGCGTTTGCCGATTGCATGGAGACCTTTGACGATCCGACTCCAGAACCAAGCTTGGTGGCAGCCACTACAGAACAGGATCCAGCCACTTCCAACACCGAACCAGATCAGATTGAGCCAGACTTCTTAGACGATCATACCATCCCTGAGCTCAAACCTTTACCCACAACCCTGAAGTATGCCTTCCTTGCAGGCCAAGACAAGAAATTTCCGGTCATTATCAGTTCGCAATTGACCGAGGAGCAGGAATCTCGCTTGCTAGAGATCCTGGAGAAGAACCGCAAGGCAATAGGCTGGAGCATTTCCGATCTCCACGGGATAAATCCCGCTCTGTGTTCGCACCATATATATTTGGAGAACGAAGCCAAACCCTCTCGTGAATTCCAACGTCGGTTGAATCCAAATCTACGAGAGGTCGTGAAGAAAGAGATAGAAAAATGGTGCGACGCGGGTTTCATTTACCCAATCTCCGACTCTAAGTGGGTGGCCCCAATCCATGTTGTCCCGAAAAAGTCGGGAATTCAGACGACCACCAACGAGGATGGAGAGGAGATCGTGACAAGAGTACCCACGTCGTGGCGCGTCTGTGTGGATTACAGACGCCTGAATGCTGCGACGAAGAAGGATCATTTCCCCCCACCGTTCATTGATCAGATCCTAGAAAGATTAGCGGGGAAAGAATTCTTCTGCTTCCTTGATGGGTTCTCGGGCTACAATCAAGTAGCCATAGCTCCAGAGGATCAGGAAAAGACCACGTTCACATGCCCCTTTGGTACCTATGCTTTCAGGCGCATGCCCTTTGGGCTATGCAATGCTCCAGGTACTTTTCAAAGGTGCATGATTGCTGTATTCGCCGAAATGGTCGGCGAATTCCTGGAAGTCTTCATGGATGACTTCTCGGTCCACGGCGACTCTTTTGATTCCTATCTTAGGAATCTGGACCGAGTCCTCAAAAGATGTTGTGAGGTCAATCTGGTGCTCTCCTGGGAGAAAAGTCACTTCATGGTGACGGAGGGCATAGTGTTGGGGCATGTCATCTCCAAGAGAGGAATGGAGGTTGACCCTGCCAAGGTGGACGTGATCAGACGACTCCAGCCACCAACCAACGTACGGCAGTTGCGGTCGTTCCTCGGGCATGTCGGATTTTATCGAAGATTTATCAAAGATTTCTCTAAGATTGCCCGACCGCTAACTGAGCTTTTAGGCAAAGACGCGGAGTTTATTGTCGATCACAAGTGTCTTGAGGCCTTTAAGCTGTTACAAGGAATGATCATGGACGCACCCATCTTACAAGCCCCAGATTGGTCTCTCCCTTTTGAGATCATGACGGATGCCTCAGATTATGCTGTTGGGGCCGTATTGGGACAAAGAAGAGATGGCGTCCCGTTTGCAATTCACTACGCAAGCAAAGTGCTTGATTCGGCTCAGCGTAACTATACAGTTACCGAAAAGGAAATGCTTGCGGTAGTGTTTGCCTTGGACAAATTCAGATCTCATTTAATCGGATCCAAGGTAACTGTGTTCACAGACCATACGGCACTACGATACTTGATGGAGAAGAAGGACGCGAAGGCGCGTCTTCTTCGTTGGATTTTACTTCTCCAGGAGTTTGATTTGGACATCCGTGATAAACCTGGAAAGAAGAACGTAGTAGCCGACCATCTCTCTCGTCTCGAAAATCTTAATACTTCCGAGGTTTCCCCAATTCGAGACACCTTCCCCGACGAGTCGATTTTTGTTATCGACTCACTCCCATGGTATGCCAATATCGTGAACTATCTTGTCTCCAAGAAAGTTCCCGAGGATTGGCCCAAGAGCCAAATCGACCGACTGAAATCGGACGCTAGACACTACCATTGGGAGGATCCGATCCTTTTCTTTGAAGGACCGGATTGTGTCTGGAGGCGGTGTATTCCTCAGGAGGAATACCAGAGTGTCCTTTCTTTATGCCATAGCTTAGAGGCAGGAGGACACCACTCCGGGAAGAGGACCGCATGGAAGGTACTTCAGTGTGGTTTTTACTGGCCGACTCTGTTTCGCGATGCCACCGCCTTCGCGAAGTCGTGCCCAGTTTGCCAGAGAATGGGAGGAACCGTTGGTTCCAAGGATGAGATGCCAATGCAGCCGGTCATCATTTGTGATGTCTTTGACGCCTGGGGCATCGATTTCATGGGCCCATTTCCTGTCAGCCACGGATTCGAATACATCCTTCTTGCGTTTGACTATCTGTCCAGATGGGTGGAGGCTATCCCGACCCGAGCCGCAGACAGCAGGACTGTCTGTAAATTTATCAGAGAGCACATAATCTCTAGGTTCGGGATCCCCAAAATGATGATATCAGACGGGGGTAGCCACTTTGTGAATCGGGAGGTGAAGAAACTCCTGAAGGACTACGGCATCGAACACCGTGTCGCAAGTCCTTACCACCCACAAACCAATGGTATGGCTGAGGTGTCGAATAGGGAAGTGAAAACCATATTGCAAAAGCTTGTCCGCCCAGACAGGAAGGACTGGTCTCAGATCTTGGATCAAGTCCTCTGGGCGTATAGGACGGCTTACAAGACACCGTTAGGCACCTCCCCATTCCGAATGGTATTCGAAAAGCCGTGCCATTTGCCCGCAGAGTTAGTGCACAAATCAGAATGGGCAATAAAAAAGGTCAACTGGAACACACACCTAGGCCGGAAACAAAGAGACATGGATCTGAATGAGCTTGTGGAAGTCAGAAACCGAGCATACGACAACAGTGTGGTGTACAAGGACAAAGTAAAGCGTTGGCATGATAGATATATCAGACGAAAGACCTTTGTTCCTGGACAGAAGGTATGGTTGTTCAATGCTAGGCTGAAGATTTTCCAAGGTAAGTTGAAGTCTAAGTGGACGGGACCATTTGTTGTCCGTACGGTGCATGATAGTGGATGTGTCGAGATCTCAGATCTCGCAGATGACGCACCGACATTCCTAGTGAATGGACAGCTGTTGAAACACTTCGTCGAATCCAATGAGAAGTTAGTCCATGTCGAGGAGATTGTATTCATGCGCGAGACAGATACAGCAGATTCACATCAAGCCGCGTATGAGACCTTGCAGCAGTGAATTCCAGCCATCCGCAGCATCTCGAAAGATTCAAACCGACTCATCTGTATATATCATCATTCTTGTACAACCTACCCTTTCTCCCGTGACTTTAGTAACCCATCTCCGCCTCATCAGATCACTATCTTGGACTATACTTAGGATAACCAGATCCTAAGTATAGGGGGAAGGGTCACCTAAGTCGGTTCACTGTACATTCTCCAGATCACATTGGTCCTCATACTCATTTCCTACCTATACTTAGGCTGACCTAAGCCTAAGTATAGGGGGGACCGATGCCCGCATTGTACACTCATCCATTACCCCTCTTTCCCTCGTCCGCCCCATTTCTATTCTTCTTCTACACTTAAGCTGTCAGAGCCTAAGTTTAGGGGGGCGAGACGACTTCTATACTTTCTATTCCTCTTTGGCTCTTCTACGCTTAGCACGAGCTATGTCTTTTTCTTCGCTCTTCGTGCTCTGAGGACATAGCACACGCTAAGTATAGGGGGGCATGTATATATTACATATATACTTTACCCATAGCTCGTACTTTCGCGTATTTTTGTATATATTTTACAATAATTACGGGTGGGTAACAAATGAAAAAAAAAAGAAAAAAAATTTTAAAAATAGGCTTCTTATTTACTCGTGCATATCATCTCCGCATAGAAAAGTAAAAAGAGTCTTGCATTTTCATAGCATGACATCTCATCTCATCTGCATATCTTTGCATATGCAAAGTGAAAAGCTAGTGGGTTCTGGACCAAGTTATGAGTAGATATTGAGGATGGACTTGATTTGACCTTAATCCACCTAATTTCAGAGGAACCTTACAGGAACTGGAGTTAAGATTTCTCAGGTCAAGTGACTTAATTCTTTGAGTCCGCATGTCTATGTTCACATGTCATCTTGATTAGTCTAAGTAGAATATCTCGTGCATACGCAGGATTCTTTTAGATAATGACCTAACTTGGACAAGCACTATGCACGTAGCTCTTCACTGATGAGGTGGTGAGGAGGTAGAATCCTTTAACTTGGAGTAGCACACGGGTGGAAACATCCGTCCTCCTCTAGGGAGGGAAGTGCGTCTCAACCTAGTCTAGTGGTGTTGACATCTAAGGACAGGGTGCTGTGGGTTGCAATAATGCTTCAAAAGAGGGATAGTCTACTGACTCAAGAGGAAAAACTCCTGATGTACATGCTGCTTTCGAAAAAAAAAATTGCAAAAACTCCAAAAAAATCAGACAGGTTCAAGAAAAAAATAAAATACCTGTCGGAGCCTGTATACTAGTAAAGAAATGCAGCTGGATGACTTGGCTACACTGGTCAGGCATCCCGGGATAGGTAGCTACACTGGCTACCGTCCATTCTCTTCTCTACCCCCTCCTCTTGAGTTGGTCGCACTTGAACTTAGAAGGGAATACCCCGCTCCTCGAGGAAAGAGTTACTATACCGGGTTATTGAGTTACCTTGTTAGAGGAGGCTGGTTCCGAGCCATTTCTGATGTGGAGAGTTACAAATCACTTACACAGTACAAGTAAGAATCATAGTCATCAGAAATTTGCGTTTGAGGATTTGTTCTGACCTGACTATTGAGGCGTCTTGAATAGAAGACTTGTGGAACTTGAAGTCTGTTAGGTCTTAAGTCCAGGTCCAAATAAGGTTCCGCCACACAATTAATCCAAAGTTTGAGTCAGGCTCCATTTTTCAACTTTTGTTCATGACCTTGGTATGGAACCCAAAATCATTTCACTCTTGCATTTCATTTTAGTTGCTCGGGGACGAGCAAGGTTTAAGTATAGGGGGTTGATGAATCTGTGATTCATCACATCAAAAGTCAAAAATAGAGCCTTGTTCCCGAGAAAATAGAGGCATATTTCCTTTTATCTTGCATAAATAACACTCATGCATGCATCCATAATTCATGCATTTTAGCAGCTCATCTGCATTTAAATAAGAAGCCAAAAATCCCCTGTAAAATACCTCTTCATCAAATAACTTCTTCTCTATATATATATATATTCCTTAATAATAGAGGGAAGAATGCCAAAAAAAAAATCACCCTTGTAAAATAGCCCAAACATCCTGAGAACCCTTGTAAAGCCCTCATACAAGCCCCTAATTAGGTCTACTCACTCCTAGAATACTTCTTATTAAAAGACCTTCAAAATGAGACTAATTTCATTGAAATTGAAGCTTGTTTGAGAAACTTGGGTTTTTGGGTCATTTTGTATACTACATATGCATATTTATGTATCTTTGTATTTATGTATCATATTTGACCTCATTTCCGTCTTTTGTCAACATGAAACTTGTAGATCTCATCAAGATCTACAATTTTCATGTTTTGAGTTTTTCCAAATTCGGCTTTCTCTTCTTCCTACACGTGTTTTTTCCTCCAGCCATTCACAGCAGGCCACGTGGCGCCCTCTGATTGCGCCACGCGGCCCGCTGCCCTTCGCCTCGTCCGCCCTCGCCTTCCGCCGTTGGATGGTCGTTCTGATCCAACGGCCTAGCCGCTACCACGTACACCCTTCACATTGACCGTCGGATCAAAGCCCCCGCCTCATATCCATCGTCCGCTCGCGCCTTAATCTCATCACGCCACGTGGCAGCGCATGCGCCCTTCGATAGCGCCTTCATCTCTTCATCTGCGCCGTTAGCCCCGCAGGCACCTAGACCACCCGATTGAACACCCGACTCCCATCTCAGCCATCCATCAGTACCGAGCCCTTAGCACACCACGTGGCGCTCGCTACGCCCTCGGATCGCCACGGCCAGATCTTCATCCAGCCGCTCATCTCGCTTCGATCACCACCGTTGGATCACAAGATCCAACGGTGGAGACTTCGTCTCCTACCTCGGGTGCCCCTCTCTCCCACGATCTCTGCCTTGCAGGAGGGGCACCCCCTTCCTATTCTTGGCAGCGCTCCTTCCACCATCGCCGAGATCCACAACCTCCACGATGGCCCCCACTCATCCCTTATCCTCGCCAGCTACTCCGTCAGCCACGTCAACCTCCAGCTCTCTCCCACGAACTCCATAAACCTCGCCCCATCTCCATTCCAGCCGTAACCTTCATCCTTTAAATACCCCCTCTCCGGCCACATTCTTCGCCATCTGCCACTCCAGGGAGGTCCCTCGAGCTCCAAGCTTCCTGTTGGTGACAGCAATTGGTCGATTTGTCGAGCGACGACAGAGATCTAACTCCGGCGAGATCCACGGCTAACTCCGCCGTGCCGCAGCCTCCCTCGAGCAGCTGCTAGAGCTCGGGACCTTACCGATCCCTTGAGCGACGACCTGGAGCTCAAAGCTGAGCCCCAATCCCCAGGTAACTCCCTCCATCCATGCTCCAATCTTCTTCTTCTTTTTCTTGGATTTTCTCCGCTTTTATTCGCCGTCATCAGCCATCTTCGCGCCTCCTAATCACTCCGACGAGCTTCGTGTTGAAGCTCTGATCCTCGCGGGCCTCTCTACACCTTCAGACACTCTACTTCACCAGCCATCGACCTTCAGCTCCGCCACCTGGCCGGAGCTCCGTCACCCGACCACCTCCCTTCGCCTCAGGCCTCGCCGATCACTCCACTCTCCTCCACGAACACCTGCACGCTTCGGCTACCTCTTCTAACCCCTGCAGGATCTCATTCCTTCATTGGCCGGAGCTTCACCGGAGACAACTTCGAGCTTCATCGTCATCCATCTCCAGGCGCCCCCCGTGGCTCCTGAGACCATCAGCGCCTCCGCCGCATCGTCACGCTCCTGTTGGGATACCTCCGACAACTCGGAGAGCTTCATCGGCATCTGGAGGATCGGGTGGAGCTAGGCGACCTTCACCGGAGCACCGCCCTCTCCTCCGCAGGTGGCGGAGGACCGTTAGAGAAGAAGAAGCAGCAACCGTTCGATCATCTGATCGAACGGTCCTCGCCTCGCCGCGCGTCCCCTCGCCGCCCTTATCCTCGACCGTTAATCACACCTCAGATCGGACGACGCTCCAGCCGCCACGCGTCTTCATCGACATCCCTTGGATCCATCTTGATCCAAGGGCCTTCAGGCCGCCACGTCTCCTTATCCGAGCCTCGGCCTCCAAGCCTAGGCTCGGGTGACCCGAAGCTGCACCGAGGCTAGTCCGAACCTCCAGAGGACCCGAGCCTCACTCCGAGCCTCCGACGCCCTCCGAACCTAGGTCGCCCCACGTGAGGAGCACGTGCGGCCTGGGTTATTTGCACAGACGCCCCTGAAGCTTTCAGAAATTGCAAAAAGGTCCCTGTGAAGCAGACACCACGTGAGGAGCACGTGTCTCGTGGAAAAATTGCATAGAAGTCCTGCATGCTATCGGTAATTGCATTTTAGTCCCTGTCAGCATATTTAATTGTTGAAATTTTAATTTCCAGTATTGCATTTACACCCTTGTGTTTGCACGTGTCCCTAGAGTGCATTTTTCATCATTTTGAGATTCTAAAAATTGCATGTTGTTGGAAATTTTGTCCTCTATCTATTAGAACACGTGTTTGATTTTTGTTGGCTTGCTTGAATTATTAATAAATTAAATGGTTCATTTGTGACATATTTTGCCCAGTGATGCCTTTTGATTTTTAGTTAATTATCTGTGCCTTCAAAAATCACCAAAAATTCACAGTAGCTTAAGGACATCATTTTTAACACTCCATAAAAATTTCATATCATTTGCACGCATAACGAGACCTAAATAAATAGTTTAGTGATTTTCTTGAATTAATTTTAATTAATTCATTTCACAGTAAATTTAAGTTCTGTTAATTTTCCTAGGTCCCTGATCATTAGACCCTCCTAGGATAATTTTAGTTCTTGGAAAAATTGTGATTTGATATTTATTAAAAATTAAACACTGAAAATCACTCTGTCTGTTTATTTAATTCACAGAAAAATTATTTTGAGTCGAAAAATTCCAAAAACATTAGTGTAGGTCATTTTCATCATACATAATCGTCTGGCCAATTTTCATTATTTTTGGACTTCGTTTGATACATCAATTAAATTTAAAGTTAAATTGGCTAAGATTTGTCTGCATATGTCTGCATAAGAAATAAAAAAAAAGACCAAAAAAATTGACCCTCGAACATCAACACTTGAAAATTGCTGTGATCCACCTAAGGAGACAGTTGCCTCCCTGAGATCGACCTTGGACTCCACCAAGTAAAAAATATCACCGCTTAAAATTGACCAAAATCTGTCTTAAGTGGTTTTTGATTAATCTCTCGTATCCGACTGCAACGAACACTTAACATTAATTTGGAACTTTAATGTGCCCGAATTAAGTAAGGGTGCGGGAGGCTTATCAGCCACCTCAGCACCACCCACTCATCCCAGTCACTTCCCTCCAGCCAAACAAATTCTTCCTGCTATTGACCTATGGTCAACACAACCAATTTCCAGTTGTTACACCCAAAACCCAACTTCCTACCTTGCATCCCTCTCCAGATCTACCACTCCTCTTCACCATTACGAGGCCATATCTCCTACATGAAACCCCAACCTCTTCCAGTTGTTTCCTGATCGTTTCAACCTTCTACCACCTTATAAAGTTCTCCTTAGTCCCTCCCATTTCTTGCATATGCCATTTCTTGTGAGATTAGACAACACCAACCTTGACCATCCAATCAGTGACAACTTTTGGAGGGTGGTCTTGAAGGCGACTATGCTCCTTGAGCAAGGCAAGATCCAAAGGAGCGAACCTCCTTTGCTGCAGAAATTTCCCAATGGATTTGTTGCGAAGCTTCTTAACACACATCACCAGTGTTGATTGAGGCAAAGACACAAGAGCCAGACCATAGCTCCTATGCTAATGAACCCAAAACCACTCCAGGTAAACTTCTCACTCATTCTCTTATCCTTTTCCTTCTCTTTCTTCTGCTTCTTCTTCTTCTTATTCTTCCTCATATTCTATTTTGTTATTCAAAGCATCCAAAACCATCTTCTTTGTTGTTGAAGATAAATCAACCAACCACCATTCGCCCTCGTCTTCCTCCCTCTCCGCTTCCCTATCTACCTTGTCACACCTTCTCCATCTCCGTCCAAATCGTGGTCGGAGCTCAAGCTCCTCATCCCCCATTCGTATAGGAGTGCCACCCCACTTCACTTTTTTGTATCGCACACACAGGTCGAGGGAACCATGCCTCGAGCCATCTCTTTGCAGGTACATCTCTAGTGGAGCTCCAATTCTGTCATAGGAACTCTCAGTCGTTTCTTGATCGAAGGTGGAATACCGAAGCCCCTCCTTTCTAGATAGAGAAGCTCCTGATCCATGGTGGGTTATTCACTACACATCTCAATCTAATAAGAGAAGAAGGTCCCCGAAGTACAGATGTCATTCGTTCGCACCTCTTTGGTGTCGATCCAGTGGTACTCATCGTGGCCATCTTCCACCGACTATTACATCAACATCCGACACTCACAGAAATAGCCACATGTCTTTCTACCTACCCTTTGATTCTCCAACATCAGAGAGCTATTTAGAGGGGACGACGTGGCACATTCAGAGACTCAAGATCAGGATGACTTCAGCACTCGTCCGTCGTCAGATCGTAAACCCAAGTCACGTGCTTTGCAGCATGTAAGTCGGGGCAAATTACAGGAGCATCCCCAGTGATTCCAAGAAATACACGTACACCCCCACCTAGGGCAAACTATATGAACGACCAATCGTTTCTACATAACCACATATAAATCCTTGCTAGGATCCCTTTGATAAAATAATTTGTATTTTTATTGCATTTAGGTTCATGCCTCTGACATTTGATAACTTTTTCATTTTGTATCTTAAAATCGCAAACTTAGGATCATTTTATAGCTCATTTCACTATCAATCATGTTAGACATTGTGGAATATATTTTGAGTGATTGAAATTGAATATTTCATTCAAGGAAAACTTACCTTGTAGGCTTAATTCATCTGATAAATATAAGATTTGTGACATATTTCAACTTTATGCAAGGGAATTATTTTAAGAGAATTTTGATCATAAAGTTGGGAATTATTTTTTTGATATTGGTTCTTAAGATTTAGAATCAAATATTGCAGGATTTGATTAAGCATAATTTGAAAATTTTAATTAACATGATATATGTATGCTAAATTTGACATAATTTATGCAATTTTATTCGGAGAAAATTAATATATTCTATCAGCATAATTGAGGAGACTTCTTGGTACTTATTCCCTAATAATTTTGTGATTAAATATAAACCTATTGAGGATTATATTACTAGGAATTATCGATGCTAACTGATCTCAAACTATGAAAAAAGTATTTTTAAATTAATATCTTAGCCTACATTTGGATTGGGATAGATAAACATTTCTTGAATTTGTGTAGGTTCTATGATTTATATTTGTTGATTTTTATTGATCATATTATTGAGATTAAATTTATAATCACAAATATACTTTCTTCTTCTTTCTCTCCCACTCTATTTTGTTTTATTTTCTCTATTTATTCCTATATGCATATTTTCATCATTGCATCCTTTTCTAACATAAAAATTAATATTGCAAACAATTAAGTACTTAGATTAATTTGATCCATTCAATTAACTAACATCGTTCCCTAAGTTTGGCCTTGGTGCACTTACCAAGTAAAAAATTGCCACCTATTCAAAAGGGCAATTTTCGATGAATAGTTTTCCATTTCATATACTACAACTTGACATTATTAATAGAGGTGGGTGTCGGTTCATTAATCTTTCACATGTTTCAATGACCATAGCTCAAGTCCTCTCTCTTCTTTGGGAGGCACATTGAATCCCAATCCACACATGACCTCCATAATTCCATAAGAAGTTAGATACATGGTGTTGATCCTTTTTATTGTTGCTTGACAAAGGATGGTGACTTGTTTGCAGTCGATCGACTAAAAAAGGAACCTCACATTCCACCCTCCGAGAATAGAGAGAATTTTATCTTCAAGGGTTTCATAAATCTCCATTCCATCACCTCTATTCTTCCATTTTGCCCTTAAATCCATATCTAAATGCATGTATATAGTTAATTTGTAGAATATAACACTCACATATTGACATAAAAATAAGGTCTAAGTACATGTATTTAATTACAAAATAAAAGAATAAAGGAAAGAAAAGAAAAGAAATAAAGTGTTAAAGACACTAAACGAACTTAGACCCTGAGAGTAGGTCAATATTGACTTGGTCGACAATGAATAAAGTAGGGGGAGATAAGGAAATCAACTATACAAAAATACTCACAATTAATTCTATTCATCAATGATGAATCTCGTATTCATCATGCTAAAATTGGTCATTTAGGCTCTGTCCCCCATCATCCACTTGCAATTAATCATTAATCAATCATTATTAGCCATCATGCATGTGTAAATAATATCTGCATTCCATCATGCATAAATTGCATTTAAAATCCCCAGTGTAAATTAGCCCAAAAAGCCGCTAACTTCTCACATTTTTAGTTAATTCATCCTAACTCCGATTGACCCCAAACCACTTCCATTGTGTAGATATTACTAATCTTATTAAATAAAAAAAATACAAAAAAATTACTAACCCCAATAGTGTCAAATAATCCCAAAGTCAAATTTCACATCTGACGGACTAAAATGAGCATATCTCCCACATACAATGTCCGATTTGGGTCTACTCACTTTTAAAGTACTCCATTTTCAAATACCTTCAAAACAAGACCAATTTCATAAAATTCGGAGTTCATTTGTGAAAGTTGGGTTTTGGGCCTCTTTTGCGCATTTTAACTTCTTGCTAATTTTGACCTGCGATTTTATGTGCTTAGTTAACTCTTTTAATTTTATTTCTTTTTCATTTGTGTCCTTTGATGAAAGTTTTAATAAGAAATGCAAAAATCCAAATCCATATCAAAACTAAGATCAAAGAAACTGACCAAGTCCAAGTGTCCGTTGTCAGTCTGCACAAAAGTTGTGCGTTTCTCACTTCTATTTTATTTTCCTATTTTCTTATCTTCTAAAAATCCAAAAAAATTAGATTAATGTGTAAATAATTTTCTTCTATTTTATCGTATTTTTTTATAGAATTTTTATCCTCTCTAAAACCACCAAAAAAATACAAAATCCCAAAAATGCGGTTTTTCGTACACATGGAAAGCCGCCAAAAATACCACTTCTCACAGGTGACCTCTTTTGCTCTCGGGCCCTTCATGAAAGTTGTAGATCTCGTCGAGACGAACAACTTTCGTGAAGAAAATTTTTCGATCCGAGGTCATCTTCTATCACTTTTTCTCCTTTTAAAAATCTGAAATTTTTTTGGTGCCACGTGGCAGCTCCAGGGCGTGCCACGTGGCACCCCACTGTTCCCTCTCTTTCCAGCCGCCCTCTCTCCCCAGGTCACGTGCTGCGCACGTGACCATCTTCTACCTCCAGCCGTTGCAAACCCCCCCCCCCCCCCCCCGACGTTCCTCCTTCTTCTCGTAACCGCCGCAGCCTCCGCCCTCGTAACGGCGGCCGCCGCCTTCATTCTCCGGCCGTTACGAGGAGGATCCTCGCCCACGTAACCGCCCTCTCCCTTATAAAAAGCCGGCGCCTTCATCTTCCACGACCATCCGCCATTCTCCAAGCATAGCCGGTGACAGCGGCCGGAGGCGTGATCCAAGGCCCGATAAGCCTTGTTGCAGATCTCTCCTCGGAGCTGCAAAGCCGCTCGCCGCCTCCGCCACGGCGATTGGCGACAAACGGAGCAAGCCTTCAGCTTCTCCATTCCCAGGCGAACCCATCACCTCCATTTTTTTGTTTTGTTGTTTTTGCTGCAGGTTCATCGTCAACCCCCCTTCGACCGCACCGCCTCCGTACCTCGCCGTCGCCGCCCGCTCCCTCGCGCTCAGCCCGACCACGCTCGGCACACCCGGCCACCACCGAGCACGCCACCCCTCCACCCAGCTCGCGAGGCTGCGTCGCCCAGGAGCTCCGCCGACCTGCAACCCCGCGCCCGCACTCCTCCGCGTGGCCCACCGCCTTCGCCCCTCCGCGTCTCCGCCCCGCGCCTCGGCGCGCCTTCGCCCACCGCCTCCTGGCCCTCCGCCGGTCGTGTGTCGACCGGCCGAGGCGTCGTCGGCCGAGCGCCACCTCCGCCCTCGCCCAGGAGCTCCGCCGCATCGACCCTCCGCGCCTCCCAGGCGCTTCCTCCACTCCGCCGGCCTTCGAAGCACAGGAGCCGTTGGATCGGGCGGCCGAGCCCTTGATCCAACGGCCCCTTAAGCCGCCACGCGTCCTCATCCGAGCCTCGGCCCCAGCCGCGAGGCTCGGGTCTCTCTGGAGCACCGCCAGACCGCCACGGAGGCTCGGGTTCCCGAGCCTGATCCCTGCGTCCAAGCCTCCAGGCCCGGGTACACGAACCTCAGGCTCGGTCACCCGAGCCTCAGACCTTCCATCCAAGCCTCAGGCGCACGTGCAACGCACGTGCGCTCCTGGGAAAATTGCGCTTAAGCCCCTGGCGCTTTCAAAAATTGCAAAAATACCCCCGCCAGGGGTAAATTGCAGAAAGTTTACTCAACTTTTTGATAATTACAGATAAGTCCTTCCAGGGACCTCTTTGCAAAGAAATATTTATTTTATTTACATTTCAGTCCCTGAAATTTCATTTTATCATATCTTTGTCATACGGACTCCGATTTTAGCATACAATATGTCATTTTGAAGCTATTTTCATGCTCTACAACTTAGCATAGCTTGTGAACAGATCTGAGGTTGTTTACTGTCAATTATTATTAGAGGATCATCATTGGCTATTGCAGGCTTATTTTGACATACTTGTGCTTGAGAATTGAGTGATAAATTTTTGCAGGAGGTCAGATAGTGAACTCTGATTGCCATTGATGGTTAATATCATATTTAAGATTTCATAGGGGATTAATTTAGATCCATTCCTCTAAGTTTATAGCCAACTATTCGAGGAATTAATTCAAAAATATTTGGAGGTCAGATCTCTCGCTTCAACTATTCTGAGCTTAAAATTATTGATCTGAAGCATTGACTCAATTACATGTTGATCTGTGATTAATTTTGAGGAAATTATTGATCATATTATTACAGACTTAGATACGATCCAAATCACAGATCCTGGGCATAAATTCTGTTTATTATTCTTGCATTGCATTTTCTTCGCATTTGTATTATATTTTCCCACACAGGAATTAATCGAGCATTTATTAATTACTTAATTTGATTTAAGACCGCGTAACTACAAATCTCCGTTCCCTGAGTTCGACCTTGGTAAACTTGCCAAGTAAAAATAGTCCACAACATTCAAAGTTTGTGGTTTTTGACGACCGAAATCCACTTCCTATACTACAATTCATCCTTATTAAAGAGGTGGATTTCGCGTTCATCAAATGGCGCCGTTGCCGGGGAACGGCGAATATTTAGGGTTTTAAATCATTTTTTGTGATTAATTTTTGTAAGATTAATTTTTGTGTATTTTTTTTTTCTTCTGCATTTTATTTTGCATTTCTCTCTTACTTCTGCTACTAACCGCACAAGCTCTCTTTGCAGACTACTGGGAGTGAAAATTTGAGATTTGATCAAGGATCTGCAAGGACAAAAATTTGAATTTTAATTTTGTGAGAGAGAGTTAGTATATATTTAATTTTCTGCAATCTTCTCAGGGTCCCTCTCTTTGAACCCTTTTAATAATTAAGACTGAACATTCCTGTGGTGTGTCGGGTCTGATTCAACCCCTTCTGTGTGGTTGGGACCCGACTTGAGTGGCGTAGGACTTAGGCACATATACGCTTGCTTATTATTGATTGTGCTCGTAATTTTTAGGCCACACTTTTCACTAATTAAACGCACTGTAGATCGTTCAACATTAGCCAAAAATTTCAATCAATTCTTCCCGCTAATAGAACTATCTGTCTAGGGCGTTTTTCATCTGTGCATATCATTTAGTGTAATTTTTAATTCCTTGTACTGCATCCCGCATGAAGAACGCGAGGATTCACTGTAAGTCCTTCTCTTAAGCATGCATCATTGATTTACGCTTGCATTGGCTTTTTCGATTCTCCCTTCTCAAGTTTTACAACTTAGGAATTAACGGAATTGGGACTGCTCGTTAGGCGTGAATTTCTGTGCTCACCTAAACTACAGTGATAACCTTAATCTAAAATTGGGACTGCTAATCAAGGTGACTGCAAATAAACTGACCTAAAATTAATCTGTGTTTGGTGGAGAGGAACCCACTCATTGTTTGTAAGGACCGGAATGCACACCTTAGGGTAGAGCCAAAAAAACCGAAATATTTCATTCAGACTACTGATTTTAAAACAATTAGCTACTTTTCAGTGAGGGTCTCGGGTAGCCGTTTACGGTCCGACTTCCCTTAGCAGAGTAGGTGGTTTAGAGGACACCGCGGAAGGCTCCGTCCTCAAGTAACACGGGTAGCCGTTTACGGTCCGTACTTACACCTATACTGGCTGAAAGTGGGTGCAACTAGTTGTATGAACTCGGGACAGTCTTTATAAAATATTTTGGCTTCTAACAGCTCCGCTTAATTTGCAAGATTGTCTTGTCATTAAATTAAAATTGAAAAGATAAGCGGCTGAACCCTAACGTGCCTTCACCAGTGTTGAGTGGGTGAATCAACGTGTTTGTTTTGTGTTTGATTTGTGTGCGTCAAAGACCTTGCAATTGCAAGCAAATCGTGGTTCGCTGATCAGTCCATCCCTCTTGACAAGATGTCGGCACAGTGGTCTTCTTTCCCGATCTCCACGACCATGTCCCGATATTCTTCTTCCCCTCAGCCATCATTCTCTTCCCGCCCATACATCCCACCCTATGACCACTCTTCTTCTTGGAATAGTCCTCTCTCACATTCTGAAAATTTTATGGATACGAGAGAGAGACCTGAATCGAGGATGAACAATAGAGTGACCGCTGTTGATAGAAGAACACAATTTCCGGTCACTAGGATCTCACAACCTCTTGAACCATCCTCTACTCAGGATGAATATCCTCTTGAGTATGATCAATTTTCCCTCGACACTCCACGAGAAAACCAAACTCAAGGAAATTCAACCCATGACCAGCCCATAATGTTTATGAACAATCAATACTCTCCCCGAGGATACATGCCCGAATCACGACACATGGAGACTGATTATACAATCACTAGTCATGAGATGTTTGAGGATGAGATTGCTCGGATTAATCATAGAGCAGACACTTTAACTATGAGAATATATGATCTCATCCAGTCAATGCAAAATTCAGAAGAAGTGAGGCCACCACCATGCGAACCACTGGATCATCACAATCAGATACAACCACTGACCTCTGACCCCCCGACTGACCATATTACAGAAAATACCAAAAAAATTGAAAAATTTGAAAATTCAAAAAAATTGGACAATTCTGAAATGGAAGCGTTTTGCAAGAGTCTGATCTTAGAGCTTCCATTAATCAAAGCCATAGAATATGTGCCCGATCTTAAGAGATTTGTGAAGAGTCGACTGATACCCAAAAAGACGGGCAAGAAACGATCAAGAACCGAATATCATGTCATATCTATGGCTAGTTCTTTGGTGATGAATCATAAACTCAAAAGCCGTAAAGTCAAGCTGTTAACTCGGGTCACATGTGAAATTGAGGATTCTACATTCACTCATGTTCGGTTAGACGACGACTCTACATTAAACATCCTCCCCAAGTCCGTCTTTGACCAACTCAAACTCGGACAACTCAAAAAGACTAGGGTGGTCGTTCAATTACCCGATCGAACTACCAAAAGACCGCGGGGGATCATTTCTGTCGTTGTAAATTTCCGAGGGGAAAAACACAAAGTGGACTTTATTGTCCTTGACATTGAGCACCCCGGAAGGATGTCTGAGTCTCCTATTATTTTAGGAAAGCCGTTCTTAGCCTCCGCTAAGGCGATCGTCGATTGCGAGACTCAGGAAATCAAGTTCCCGAACTCGGACCACAATGAACACGAACCCAATGACACATCCGGCTCTGAGGAAAACCAACTTGAAACCAACAGTTATGATCAGGATATTTCACACTATCAGACATCTCCGCATGACACACTGATAAAAACACTGGGAGAGTCACCCAACAGACTGACTGTTGAACAAACTTTGGATTCTCACCACCCTATCACTGCTCCTAGGAAAAATCATGATTTTGGAGCTTATGAGGAATTGGACCATATTATTGAAGATCAACACGATTATTTGAGTGGTCCAATCTTCGAGTCGGCAGTAATTCATGACATACTTGAACCTTATAAGGAACCAACTCCAGAAGCATCTGCTGTCACCAAAACTCATGATCATACGAAGGTGACATCAACGACCCCAGCCTTAAACCACAGAAACACCAGGAACAATCTCCCTCGACCGAAGCGATGCATGACCCTTCAAGAATTGGTCGACTTTTATGGGGATTCATCTGATGAGGAACTCACAAATGCCACATCGGTTACTCAAGACAGGGAAATGAAGACTGTCCAACTTCCTCCTAATACTTCTCAAGGAAACAAACCGACCAAGAAAGTTACCTTTGACCTTAGACATCAGGTGATTTCTGACGAGTCCTCATCCGATCATGATGTGGTTCATCAGATAAGTGCAATAGGTACAGCTCTGATCCAAGGGCACTTACCTCTGATCGACAAAAGTTGGAGATCCTCTGCAGACAACTACTATTCTCCCGAGGATGACTCTGACGATGGCTGGTCTTCTTCTTCGGCCCCCTCTTCATCACACTCATCATCTCCATACTATCTCCCTCAACACTCCCGCAAGAAGGTCCGTCGCAAACCTCCTTGATCTTGTACATCCGCAAATCTACCCGGTTCCCCATCTGTATTTATCCGATTATACTTAGGCTGACCTAAGCCTAAGTATAGGGGGACCGCTACCATTGTTTATACCTCACATCTCTTCTTTTGTTTTTAATCCTTCTGTATTTAGTACGAGCTATGTCAACATTTCACTTTGTGCCATGGGGACATAGCACAAGCTAAGTATAGGGGGTGTATTTGTATATATTTTGTCTACTTTATCCATAGCTCGTACTTTAATCGTTTTTATCTAACATCGGGGATGGGTACAAGTAGTGTGTATAATACCTGTTTACAAAAAAAAAAAAAACAAAACACACCAAAAAAAAAACAAAGCTTTTTGAAAAAAAATGCATTAAAAAAAAACATCACTCATGGTCTTGCATTTCATCAAGCATTTCATGCATTCCTTGGTTAATATATTCCTGACACATTCACTATCACTCAAGGCTTGAGGATTTTTGAGGACACTTGATTTCTGAGATCTTGAGATTCTGCGTTAGCCTGCCTTAGTCATTAGGGTTTTAAACTTAATAATCCACACTTCCCTAGTTTGAAAGATTTGAGCGCTATATTGCACTCTTCATCTCTACCTTCAAAAAAAAAATGATCAGCACAATCACTCCCACAACTGCATGATTGATGAGATGAGTTGAGATATCACTTGAGGAACTAGGACTAGAGATTTGAGTTTAGACCCGATCTGATGATATTCGAGGATGGGATAAAGTTAATAAAGGCTACAGAAAACCTGAGTGTCAGCAAAAACCCAGCCAGTATGTGAACAAGTTCATATGCTATCTTTTTGATATTGACCTAAGTGCCAGGGTGTGATGAAACTTAATGAAAATTGTTGATCAATGTGCGCCAACTTTTGGTAAAAGCAGTGGAGCTAGCCAAAAAAAAAAAAAAAAGAAGAAATATCAAAGAAAAGCTCTATCATCCAAAGTCAAATTCTAAATGAGCTTCCACCAATGGCGAGCGCTCCCAAACATTTTCAAAGTGTCCACTTGGACCAAGCGCTAATTAGGACCAAGGAGTCGGGCTGACACCATAAAAGGGCTCTGCATCGTAAGCGATACAAGTCTGGGTGTCGAAGGTATCTTAGATACTCAAAAGAGACACACCCCGGTGTACTCCCAGAAAAACAAGTGCAGACGACTCCAAATTCTCTTGACGGACACATTGATCAACAAAATAAAATATATTTGTGTTGAGTAATAAGGCACTCGAGAGGCACCTTGTTCCAATGAAAGGGAGAGAAAATCAGACACAATCCTATGCCCTCCATCAACTGGCCGTCCATCTACACTTTCAAGTCTGACAAACTAATGAGACGGTTGACTGAAGCAAGAATAGACTTATTCCCTAGGGTTGAGGGTCAGGTCTAGAGGAGAGTCTCTTGTATTGGAACTTTGGGTGATGTCTCAACTTGACTCTCATAAATGCAGTACACTAAGAATCATATCCTTATACTATATGTACAAGCAGAGAGTCTGAAAATTAGAGAAGTTGGGTTCCTTTTGATTAAAGTTTGGTTGAGCAGAATTTTAGGATCACTCAAATTAAGGGTCTTCTATGAAGTAAGCCTTGAAAAATTCACATGCACAGTCAGGATGTAATCAACTAAGTCATTCATTCATGCTCGGGGACGAGCATGGTCTAAGTATAGGGGTATGATGAATCTCGTATTCATCATGCTAAAATTGGTCATTTAGGCTCTGTCCCCCATCATCCACTTGCAATTAATCATTAATCAATCATTATTAGCCATCATGCATGTGTAAATAATATCTGCATTCCATCATGCATAAATTGCATTTAAAATCCCCAGTGTAAATTAGCCCAAAAAGCCGCTAACTTCTCACATTTTTAGTTAATTCATCCTAACTCCGATTGACCCCAAACCACTTCCATTGTGTAGATATTACTAATCTTATTAAATAAAAAAAATACAAAAAAATTACTAACCCCAATAGTGTCAAATAATCCCAAAGTCAAATTTCACATCTGACGGACTAAAATGAGCATATCTCCCACATACAATGTCCGATTTGGGTCTACTCACTTTTAAAGTACTCCATTTTCAAATACCTTCAAAACAAGACCAATTTCATAAAATTCGGAGTTCATTTGTGAAAGTTGGGTTTTGGGCCTCTTTTGCGCATTTTAACTTCTTGCTAATTTTGACCTGCGATTTTATGTGCTTAATTAACTCTTTTAATTTTATTTCTTTTTCATTTGTGTCCTTTGATGAAAGTTTTAATAAGAAATGCAAAAATCCAAATCCATATCAAAACTAAGATCAAAGAAACTGACCAAGTCCAAGTGTCCGTTGTCAGTCTGCACAAAAGTTGTGCGTTTCTCACTTCTATTTTATTTTCCTATTTTCTTATCTTCTAAAAATCCAAAAAAATTAGATTAATGTGTAAATAATTTTCTTCTATTTTATCGTATTTTTTTATAGAATTTTTATCCTCTCTAAAACCACCAAAAAAATACAAAATCCCAAAAATGCGGTTTTTCGTACACATGGAAAGCCGCCAAAAATACCACTTCTCACAAGTGACCTCTTTTGCTCTCGGGCCCTTCATGAAAGTTGTAGATCTCGTCGAGACGAACAACTTTCGTGAAGAAAATTTTTCGATCCGAGGTCATCTTCTATCACTTTTTCTCCTTTTAAAAATCTGAAATTTTTTTGGTGCCACGTGGCAGCTCCAGGGCGTGCCACGTGGCACCCCACTGTTCCCTCTCTTTCCAGCCGCCCTCTCTCCCCAGGTCACGTGCTGCGCACGTGACCATCTTCTACCTCCAGCCGTTGCAAACCCCCCCCCCCCCCCCGACGTTCCTCCTTCTTCTCGTAACCGCCGCAGCCTCCGCCCTCGTAACGGCGGCCGCCGCCTTCATTCTCCGGCCGTTACGAGGAGGATCCTCGCCCACGTAACCGCCCTCTCCCTTATAAAAAGCCGGCGCCTTCATCTTCCACGACCATCCGCCATTCTCCAAGCATAGCCGGTGACAGCGGCCGGAGGCGTGATCCAAGGCCCGATAAGCCTTGTTGCAGATCTCTCCTCGGAGCTGCAAAGCCGCTCGCCGCCTCCGCCACGGCGATTGGCGACAAACGGAGCAAGCCTTCAGCTTCTCCATTCCCAGGCGAACCCATCACCTCCATTTTTTTGTTTTGTTGTTTTTGCTGCAGGTTCATCGTCAACCCCCCTTCGACCGCACCGCCTCCGTACCTCGCCGTCGCCGCCCGCTCCCTCACGCTCAGCCCGACCACGCTCGGCACACCCGGCCACCACCGAGCACGCCACCCCTCCACCCAGCTCGCGAGGCTGCGTCGCCCAGGAGCTCCGCCGACCTGCAACCCCGCGCCCGCACTCCTCCGCGTGGCCCACCGCCTTCGCCCCTCCGCGTCTCCGCCCCGCGCCTCGGCGCGCCTTCGCCCACTGCCTCCTGGCCCTCCGCCGGTCGTGTGTCGACCGGCCGAGGCGTCGTCGGCCGAGCGCCACCTCCGCCCTCGCCCAGGAGCTCCGCCGCATCGACCCTCCGCGCCTCCCAGGCGCTTCCTCCACTCCGCCGGCCTTCGAAGCACAGGAGCCGTTGGATCGGGCGGCCGAGCCCTTGATCCAACGGCCCCTTAAGCCGCCACGCGTCCTCATCCGAGCCTCGGCCCCAGCCGCGAGGCTCGGGTCTCTCCGGAGCACCGCCAGACCGCCACGGAGGCTCGGGTTCCCGAGCCTGAGCCCTGCGTCCAAGCCTCCAGGCCCGGGTACACGAACCTCAGGCTCGGTCACCCGAGCCTCAGACCTTCCATCCAAGCCTCAGGCGTACGTGCAACGCACGTGCGCTCCTGGGAAAATTGCGCTTAAGCCCCTGGCGCTTTCAAAAATTGCAAAAATACCCCCGCCAGGGGTAAATTGCAGAAAGTTTACTCAACTTTTTGATAATTACAGATAAGTCCTTCCAGGGACCTCTTTGCAAAGAAATATTTATTTTATTTACATTTCAGTCCCTGAAATTTCATTTTATCATATCTTTGTCATACGGACTCCGATTTTAGCATACAATATGTCATTTTGAAGCTATTTTCATGCTCTACAACTTAGCATAGCTTGTGAACAGATCTGAGGTTGTTTACTGTCAATTATTATTAGAGGATCATCATTGGCTATTGCAGGCTTATTTTGACATACTTGTGCTTGAGAATTGAGTGATAAATTTTTGCAGGAGGTTAGATAGTGAACTCTGATTGCCATTGATGGTTAATATCATATTTAAGATTTCATAGGGGATTAATTTAGATCCATTCCTCTAAGTTTATAGCCAACTATTCGAGGAATTAATTCAAAAATATTTGGAGGTCAGATCTCTCGCTTCAACTATTCTGAGCTTAAAATTATTGATCTGAAGCATTGACTCAATTACATGTTGATCTGTGATTAATTTTGAGGAAATTATTGATCATATTATTACAGACTTAGATACGATCCAAATCACAGATCCTGGGCATAAATTCTGTTTATTATTCTTGCATTGCATTTTCTTCGCATTTGTATTATATTTTCCCACACAGGAATTAATCGAGCATTTATTAATTACTTAATTTGATTTAAGACCGCGTAACTACAAATCTCCGTTCCCTGAGTTCGACCTTGGTAAACTTGCCAAGTAAAAATAGTCCACAACATTCAAAGTTTGTGGTTTTTGACGACCGAAATCCACTTCCTATACTACAATTCATCCTTATTAAAGAGGTGGATTTCGCGTTCATCAATCAATATATAGCCATTTGGGCCCTATTTTATTTTCCACTTTATATACCTCAAATAATAAATTCCTCAACGTGAAATTTGTACATAAAAATATAAAGTAAAATACAGAATTTATTTTATGCACGATGTGCTTGGGACACACAGAACAAAAGGCCACGAAGAAAACTTCACAGACATGTATTTACTCCATATAAAGTCAAAATTCACCGCTCACTTTTATTGTTCATAAAATCTAATTATCTATTTAATGGAGGTGGTTTCATTTAAAATTGAGTTACGATGCAAAAATCGGCTTTTGGGTCCCCATTGTGTTATATAGTAGTATGTAAATAATCAAGAAATTCATTCTTTATATTTTTATTCTTTTTATATTTTTACATACTTATAAATATTTTTTGAATTACATTAAAAAATATAAACATAAAATAAAAGCATTTAAAATATATTAAAATAAATAATGTATTAAAATATGTAGGCACACTATACCTATGATATACATATACATATTTATTTAAGTAAATAAGTACAATCAGAAGAATAAACTAAAAAATATGTAAAAGGGTCTTTAAATATATTATAAATATATAAAACATGTATATATATTAATAAAATACCAAATACATTATAAAAATAAAATACATCAAATGCAGGTAAATATACATATGTGCATACATGTAAATACTATCACCTAATAAATAAGCTCATATAAATAAATAAAAATATCCATAAAATAGTACATTAAATAAGAAACATTTTTTATGTTTTGACCTTAAATTAGTAAAATCATTTGTTATTTCTAATCCATTTAATAAGGGATTTATTTACCTAATTTCCTAGTTGGTCCATGTGGACCAACCAGGGTGCTCCGACTGTTGACCCGCGAGTCAACAGTCCTTTCCCAGCCGCCCACCTTGTTAGAAGCTCATGGGCTCCTTTCTTCTCCAATTTCTTAGCATTCCTCCATACCCCTTCCTCCTCGAGATCTCCACCTTCCTACTCCTCCCTCATCCCTAACACGCACACTAACCCTAGCTCTCACCAACCCCCTTCTCCTTGCACGCCATCTCCCTCACCTTTTTGCCAAAACCTTCTCCTATAAATATTACTCATCTTCTCCCTTTTTGAGTTTGATCCCTCTCTCCTAGTTGTAACCCCAATAGAAACCTCATGGTAGGAGATCGTGGTGATAGCAAGTGTTTCCCCTACTTGTCGGCATGGATATGGCGGTGGAGGAGGTAATCCAAAATCCACTGGAGCACCTTCGATGCGCCACCTTCTGCTCCCTGTTCTAAGTAGGTTTGAGCTTCTTTCTTTAGATTTTTTACTTTGCATTTCATTGCAGTGGTTTAGCTTAGCCTTTAATTTCTGTAATCAGTCAGTAATTTAGCCTTAATTTCAAGATCTTTGTACATTGTAGCATTAGGCTCTAGCTCGATTTCATCATGAACCAATTGTTTAAGACATGTCATTCCACCTCACCTTCAGAACTCAATGCTTTCTTCGCAAAAACCCTTCATTTTCCCTCTGATTTTGCACAATTAGAACTACGCACTGCATGCTTCACCTCTGCATGTAGCTTCATCGCCTCGCCCACTCACTATGCTTTCAGCTTCAACAAGCGGTCGGGGCACTTCACCTTGACCTAAGGAGTTTTTTGTTGTAGGTGTCAGGTCCTGAGGAACCACCTGGAGCTCTGTCTACTCCTATTTTCTATTCCAGGTGGTGCTGAGTTATAAAATACCCATTGGAGCCACCTGCAGGTATGGATGGTCCCCGACAACGATTTGGGACCTTTAGGAGCATCGTAGGACACCAGAGTTGCAAGTGATCAATGATCGAAGTTCGCCCCAACCCAGTTCTCGAGTGTTCTTCCATAGGGTCTTAGAGTTGTTGGATCATGCATCTCCTTGGGTTTTATTACAGTCGTTGGATCCAATGTGAATCGAAGCCCTCTACGGTTGTTGATCTGTTTAAGTGAAGCGCACGCTCGGCCATCCGATGGCGTGCCTTATGGGGTAAATATCACTGAGCCCTCGCCACTCTTTTGTATTACGTTTTAGCCCTATAAAAATTAAGTGAAACTTAAGTATTTCTATTATAATTGTAAGGACCTCCACGAACTCTTGTATATTTGTATAAAGGTCCTCGCGCCTAACATGTTGCACCATGTGAGGTGATGTGATATTTGTATAGCAGCACTCACGACTCTTAGTTATTTAAGGTTAGTCCGTAGACTTGTAAATATAGTGTTAATATTTTGGGAAAGTTGTACTCCAAGTCCTTGTGCATTATTTTATTTAGAAATCTACCCCATCTAGGCGTGCATTTTTAAATATGTTATTCTATTTTTATAAAGTAGTTCCTGCATGCTAGAAATCTTGGGGGAAATAGAGTAGATTCCTTAAATCTTGTCTGTACACACCCACATTTTATTTTGGCTTTTACTTGCATTTTTCCATTTATTAAAAATCATATAGGAGCTATTTATTCACTATTTACATATAAAACAAAAAAAAGTATAACTAATTTTAAAAATACAAAAAATAATATAGGTTATTACTATATATTATACTTCTAGACCAAAAATCACAAAAAATATAAATAGAAACCTTAAAAAATATAAAAACCTAAAAAACATATAAAAATCAGTTCCTTTAAAATCAAAAAAATATTTTATATTTTATAATTTTATTTATATTATATAGTATATACTAAAATTACTTTTGGGTATTTTTGTTCTTATTATCTATTTTTAAAATCCAAGATAATTAAGCTTAGTCATTATACTCATTGTTTTGTACATTTTAGTACTTTAAAAATACATAAAAATTAGAAAAAATTATTACAAAATCCTAAAATATAGAAAAATATTAAAAACACAAAAACTTTTAATTTTTAAAAATTTAAAATATATTTTTATATATTTAAAATTATAAAACTTTATATATCTATATATGTTATAATACCTTTATAGTAATTAAAAAATAAGTATATTATATGGAAAACCTTAAAAAATTAAAAAGGACTATTTATTTATTTATAGATGTATTTATTATATCCATCATATATATTATTTATAATATCTACAATAGTAGTATTAATATATATAGATATATAGTATATCTTTAAAAAAAGAAACTAAAAAATTGCAAAATTAAAAAGAAAGTTGTAATATAAAAAATATATATATAACATTTGAAACACATAAAAATAAATATAATTAAAACCCCATAAAAATTAAAAAAACTTGAAAAGTACAATAATAATAATTATTATTATTAATAATTATACCCATCCTCAGTTTGCTTCCAGTGGTTCGACCCCTATTACTTTGTCACTATACACATTTTGTAGGGTAAAATAAATGTCTCCCCGCATTTGTTCATCGTTTATCTATATCAGGGGTTGATTGTTGATCTATTTGGGTATTCTGGTTCTGAGATCCAAGAGAGGTACCCCATACAACGATTGTCGGATCTGACTTATCTGACACCGCATGCCCTCCAAGACTAGATGTTAGGATCTCGTCTCAACCGAATTATCATGGGCCAAGTAGAAGAAAACCCTCCTTTTTAGCCCAAAAGAATCTGAGAAACTGTCTTGTGATCCACACAAGGTGAGACCACTAAGTCTTATGGTGAAAGCTCTCAAAGACCACTGGGCTAAGCAACAATCAACCCACAATAACTATGTAAGACATTAAAAGCGAATGTTGTGGATCAAAATTTATTATAACCTAGAAATAAATGCATATAGTGTACAAGTTGTCTGGGTGTCGAACATAGAGAGACAAGTTAGTGTAGCAGGTATATTAATTATAAATAAATAATGATAATGAATATAGGTATGTTTGTACAATATTCACTCAATTAATCGATCAATTAATGTTTTTTGTATTTTTATAAATTTTTTATATTATTATTTTTCTATTTTATATAATTTTTAAAATTTAAAATTTTATTTTATTTTTATATTTTTTATTTTAATTTATTTTATTTTTATAATATGATATGAATATATATGTGTGTGTATGTGTGTAATATGTATAATATAGGGGATATATAATACAAATACACAATAAATATATAAAAAAATATAAAATACTAGTCAGCACAATCCTTTTATTTTTTAAAGGTTTTAAAATATGAATAAGGTATTTATATTAATTAAAATAAATTTAAATTATATGTATTTATATATAGGTATATAATACAATATAAAGTATTCTATTTATAAATAATCAAAATTTACTAAATAAAATATTTTTGTATTTTTTTCTAATGCTTTTCATGATTTTTCAAGGATTTTTACTAATTTTTAGGTGTTTTTAAAGTCCAATCAGAGCTGTCTGAAATTCTCATGTTCGACATTCGCTCATATTCAGCTCGCTAAAAGTTCGATTCATATTTGATTTGAAAATAAATGAATTGAACCTAAACACGAGTTTGGGCTCAATTAAATAAATGAACCAAACCTCAAAAACATAGGTTCGCTCAGGTTAGGTTTGTTAAAAGTTCGATTATATATACATATACATTCATAAAAGTACATATACATACATATTGTATATATAAGAAAAAAATACATTCTATAGTAACATAAGGGATATTCATTATTTTCCCAAACCCATCCAGTCATCCACTCCCTAAGTCCATATTCCCCTATTCTTGAAACCCCAAAAAACCCTCCCATGTTGTTGTGGTTTTCCCCTTTGAACAAAAACATTTGCACAACATTTATTCTCAAATGAACCTTTAGTGAGTCGAACCGAATCTTTACGAACCTTACCCGAGCCGAACTGAACCTGATTACAGTTTTCATTTTATCGAGCCGAACCAAACCCGAGCCTGAAAGTCTGCTTAACGAACTGACCCGAACTTGGGTTGGTTCGCTTAGGTTCAGCTCGTTTACGCCCCTAAGTCCAATCTATACAAAATCAGGCACTTTTAAAATTGATCGAATGTTTTAATAACAATATATTACAAATCCAAAATTCCTTAAAACTATTTTTAATAGATAATATATAATATAATGAAAATTCAAAGATATAAATAAATATTTTTGGATTTTTAAAAGATTTTTATGATTTTTTAAGAATATTGGAGCTTTTTAATTTTAGTGATTTTCTTTTTCTATTTTTTTAGATTTTTGGTCTAAACGTAGAAAATACAATAATAATAAAATACTATTTTTGGAATTTTAAATATGATTTTATAATTTTTTAGATTTTTTAAGTCAAACATGGGATAACCATGCTATTTTTGAATTTTAATAAATAGGATGCAGAACTAATTATATAGCATGAAAGAGCATGCAAGCATGCACCTTATCCATTTTTTCATAATTTATATAGCATGGATGATATTTTTAGAAAATAGAAAACAAGAACAAAAATTAACTGAACTGACAGAGGTATGTTTTTGAATAAAATAAAAGGTAAGGTCTAATATGCAAATTACCAAAAAGTTTATAACTGAAATTCAAATTTTATAAATTAAACTACAATTACAAAAAACTACAAGGTTATGTATGCAAAATCCCTAGCTCACGTGGGGGACTACGTGACTTGAGCTTGCAAGGATGCCAACTGCATAATCTGGGAGCTACTTCTTGATCGGAAGGTGGGCGATGGTCCAGGAAGAATAGGCGAAGAACTCGCTCGTAACAAGTTTTAATCTGATAATGCTCAAGCCTTCAGTCATCTGGAGACCTATTGATCATCTCCCCACGCTCCAACAGCCATCGTGCACCTCCTAGATGCTTCAGTTGTGTTCGAGGATCGTTGATCAACCCTTGGAGATCGATGGTTCTCTATCGGACCTGGGAGGGTGTTTTGTTGCGAATAACCCTTAGATGAGCTCCTCCAGTTGTTGTACCTACAAGGGAAGAATGGCGTAGCTCTGGCGAGCAGTTGGGTTATTATTGATGAAGGTGACAGGTGAAATGGAGGTGGATCGAGGAGGCCCGACGAGCAAGGTGGAAAAGGGCCTCGGTGGTCCAGATCAGACAAGATATGGGGTGAAATAAGCAGCGTGAAAGATGGAGAAGTGGAGGGGCTAAGTAATGAGGCATTTGGTTGTGGTCGAAACAAGTGGATACGATGATGTGCAATGGCTGGAGCTCAAGAGCTCTGGCGAACAAAAATTCTAAATAAACGTAAGGTTTTTTATTAGAGAATAAATTAAATGCATGAACTGAAAACTACGATTGAGAACTACCTAAAATGCATGGGGAAAGAGTACCTCGACCTGGCCGGAGCCAAGGAGATGGACCTCATGGAGGAGCTTGCTGGAGATGCTGGGAACTCCTCCACACTGCTCCTCCTCACTACGGAGCATGACAAGCAGCCCCTATCACGAGCAGCTACACCACCAGGCACTCCGAGGGGCTCAGAACAGTATAGAAGGGGAACCGAGCTCAAAAATGGTAGAGGACCAAGATATATACATGGGAGAGTTTACTCGAGAGAACTCTCGAATCGAGGCACGAATGACACATCGAAGAGTAGTACGTGATAGGTCCTTGTATCATAAAGATTTTTCATCAAGAAATCAAAGAGCCTCGGGCAGTGAATCATAGTAGAAAAAATTGAGAAAAAAGGCATGGTCAATAGTCGGATAGCCCCAAGTGTAGGGGGATGAAGAGTTGACCATAGTCAACGAAGACTCGGCCCCATTGGGCCACATCAACCTACTACAGGACGAAACCAGGAGATAAATAGTTATTAAATAATTTAAAAATAATAAATGGTTTTTTAATTTTTCCTTAAAATATAAAAAATGTTTATTATTTTATGTAGCATTTTAATATGATTAATGTTTATTTTTACAAGTTTATTTATCGTATTTTACTTTTACATGTTTATTTATGGGTATATTTACCTATATAGTATGTATTTTATTTTAAATTTTTATTTTAGATTTTATTATTGTATATACATAATTTATACAATTATAACTAATTTAAATGTACATAACTATATTTTATGATATTTTTCTGAAGTTATCTATACACTTAAATAAATAGATGTATTTATTATATGTGTGTGTATAAGTAAATCATCTATGTATTTTGTATACTATTTTACTTTATTGTATCTTTTATGGTTATATACTATAAATAATATTTAAAAATCATAAAGATATAAAATTGTGAAAAATATAAAGAATAAATAAAATGAATAGTTTATTCAGGTATATTGTATAATATGGGTCCAAAACCTAACTTTTGTATCTTAACTCCAAATTAAATGAAACCACCTTCATTAAATAGCTAATAAAAAGTATATACAAATAAAAGTGATTTGATAGAATTTGAGTTCATATGGAGAAGATACAAATCTATGAAGCTTTGATTTTGAAATTTTATTTTGAGTATAGAAGATACAATATGCATTATTTTTATGTGAAATAAATTTTGTATTTTTCTATATATTTTTATCTACAACTTTCATGTACAAAGTTTATTGATGTGATGTATAAAAGTCAAAGAATAAAATAGGTCTCAAAAATAAATTATGGAAGAAAAAGATTAAGGTTTTACTTTGTTTTTAGCCCTTATATCCTCTGACTTTATTCTTTGTCGATCCAGTGATCATGATGCTTAGGTCTCGGGGTTTAGGGTCATTCGACACCTTTGGTATTTCATTTCTTTTTCTTTTCTTTTATTTATTTTTTTATTTTGGATTAAATACAGTATTTATGCAATATTTACATAATACATAATAGATGTTAATTTATGCAAAATAATGCAATTTACATGTATTTAGCGAGGGTTTAAAGGCCAAACTGAAAGAATAAAGGTGGTGAAATGGAGATTCATCACCACCTATACTTGCATTTGCTAGTCCCTAGCAATCACTCATTCCTATAAGTGCATAAAAGATAAATAAAGAAAAGAAAAGAAATAACTTGGACTGAGTTCAACTTTTAAACTTGTCTTCATAAAATCAAATTTTGGAGCTCAATCGGACCTTTGAAAATTAAATGTGGTCAAAACCTTATTGGGAAGTGGATTTGAAACACAACAGCCTCTAAGACCCACAAGAATCTACCCAAGTCTCCTCAAAAGCTATGTCATAACAAGTCGATGTCATACACAGCCCCTTGTGACTATGAGTCTACCTTGTACGGTGTCAGTGATATATAGCTCCTCTCAGTAGAAGAGGTAAAAGTCAGTCTTCTCCAATATGGTGACCCTAATTCCCCAATCCTATAACTCTTTCCTCGACAAGCAGGGTATTGCCTTCTAAGTTCAAGTAAAACACGCTCAAGAATAAGAGGTGGAGAAAAGAATGGAATGTAACTAGTGTAGCCAAGTCATCCAGCTGCAGGATCACATACATTTGACTTTGAAGTACGAGCTTTCTTATTATGTATGTACATTCTCCGACGGGAATTGATTTTTCTTTAATTTTTTACCATTTATTTTTTGGAGTTTTTGAATACGCATTTTTTATACATGTAGACAACAGCATTTACATATGAACTTTTTCCTTTTGAGCCAGTAGATTATCTCACTTTTAAAGCATTATTGCAACCCATGATTTCTGTCATTAGACCTCATGGATATCAGATCGGGTTGGGGCATAATGGCCACAGATATGTGACTTCCGATGTTTTCATTGGCTTGTATCTCATGCCAGTAAATCCATCCTTCTACCACTTCAATTGAGGCGAGCAAAGTGAAAGGTGCAAGTGTGCAAGTTAGGTCACTTTCGATAAGATTCATGCGTATGTTCCAAAATATTCTACTTAGGCAGTCAAGACGACACTGAATCAAGTCTTGTGGTCTCAAATAATTAAGTCTAGTAAACCTGAAGTATCTCAATTCCAGTTCCTTAAAGGTTCCTACGATTAAGCTAATTAAGATCCAACCATGCTCCAATCTTTGGATTTTATTTAGACTTGTTCAAGAATCAACATTAATCCAAAAAATGCACATGTTATGTACAATATAAGAAAATATTTTTGATGAAATTTTCTGATTTTGATCTTTTTATGAACTTTTTGAAAAAGGTTTGCAATTTTTTATCCAATTTTTGAATTTTACAAATTTTAATCAATTTAAAATTTTGCAAAATTTTAGTATTTTTTAAAAAACAAAGGATGTTTGGCAAATAACTATGTACATATATTTACATGGGAGTGCCTTTGTTATTTACAAGAGTTTAGGAGAAGAAGTTAGTTATCATTTTACAGGTGTTTATACAGGTTTAATGTATAGGTTTTGTAAAGAATTCCTATAGCCCTCAAAATATTTTGCAAAGATTTTGACAAATATTTTGAAAGAATATTTACAAAATTTGAAAATCATTTTGCAAAGATTTTTCAAACAGTATGTATAGTTTTTTTTAAACTATTTTTGCAACCATTTTCAAAATCGTTTGCAAAAAGATTTTTGAAATATTTTATTCAAATAAATGAAAGAAATTTTTACAAACAAAACATTTTTACGAGGTTGAAAACATTTGACAAAATGTTTTTCAAATAGTTTTCAAAAGATTTTTCAAAGAGATTTTCCAACCATTTTCAAATATTTTGCAAAATATTTTTAACATGATTTATTAATCAGTATATATATATGGAATTGGATGTTTGTGTTAATTCTTAGTAGTTAGCCATATTATTGAAAATACGCAAGTACAAGCTATGGCTAGAATGTATACAACATATATATGATCCCCCTATACTTAGATTGATCTATGTCCTCATAGATCGAAGAGAAGAGGAAGACATAACTCGTACTAAGTATAGGAAAATCTATACTACAACGACAGAATCAAGAATGAGAAGTCGATCGTCCTCCCTATACTTATGATCAATTAATCCTAAGTATAGAAGTCTATATTCAACAAGCAGGGAGGGTCGAGGGCAGGAATAAACAGATCACAACTCAGTCTGTCTCCCCATATACTTAGGGTAAGATATCCCTAAGATAGACATAAATATCAACAAGAGAGGAGACAATTGAGGGGACCAATAAAAAACCGATAAAAAGAAAAAAATTACATTGGATAAATGTACGTATTACTCCCCCTATACTTAGGGTAAAAGAGCCTTAAGTATAGGCAACAACAAAAGTGGTGAAATAAAACAAAGAAAGAACACTCGACTCATCCACCTCCCTATACTTAGGACAAAGTACGTCCTAAGAAAGGCAAACACAGTATGAGGTGGATGACTGGAAAGTAGATTGAAGGAAATGAAACGAAAGCAGATATAAAAAGTGGAGGCTATACAGAGATCAAGAAGGTAGAAAATGTACCTTCTTGCGTGACCACTGAGGAATGGATCTAACAAGGTGTAAGTCGATATCAGGGCCATCAATGAGTCAACTCGATTAGGATCGACACGGTATAGATCCTCAGTAGTCTCAAAGTGAAAAGGCATGAACTGATCAGTGGAAGTAGTGTGGTCAGGTTCAGCCTTGGATGTTTCAGGAATCTCAAAACGAAAAGGCATGAACTCATCTATAGAAGTAGGCAGGTCAAGTCCAGCCTGTGAAGTCTCTCCTAAGTTTGCCTTTTACGCTAAGGTGTCTATGGTGTAAATACCGCGGATGTCATCAACACATAGCCATGCACAGGAAGAGGGAACTCCAAGGTATATGCTTTCCGAGTTTTCCTCCCTGAAGAGAAATTCTCAGGTCTCAGTATCATCCATAATAAAGAAACCCTCTCTAATATCAACACATAGGTGATGAATCTCTGATACATCATATTAAAATCCATCTATTATTCTCCAAGCTTAAACAATTCAATAAAAACCACAATTAATTCATTGTTATTAACTTTTATTAACTCTGTATATAATTAACACTAAAAAGTTAACCCTAATTACTGTATTTAATACTAACATTTCCTTTATTTTCTCCCCTAAAAATTAGATTAATAATTGTACATACTTGTGTTCGCCTTTTAAATAAATTAAAAATACAAAAAAAATAACAAACCCTTAAAATAAGTGTTTTTAAGCCCTTAAAAATACTTCCAAAAATATCTCTTTGTATAAATTACCTCTGACTTTTTGTTCAACATGAAGCTTGTAGACCTTATCGAGATCTATAACTTTCATGTTTTGACTTTTTGTTGATTTGACTCTCTTTTATTTCTTTTTGCTTTTTCTTTTATTTTCCATTTTGATTATTCTTGTGCAGTCACTTGGTGCCTTCTGGGCCGCCCACATGGCCGCAACTCCTTGTGCCACCCGCAGCCTTCCTCCGCCCTTAGATCACCCCTTCACCTGCCTCAATCACATCCGCCAATCTCCCTTAGCCTCTCAGCCATCAGATCTTCCCTAAGATCTCATCCTGAGCTGTTGGATGCCCTAGCATCCAACGCCGCCTCTACCTCCATGTCAACCCTCCTCTAGTGACCATTGGATGAGTTCCCCAGAACTCATCTCCTCCATCCCCCAGCGTCGTTCCATCAGCCCTCCAATCTGATCCCTGATCAGATCTCAACCATTCACCTCGTCCGCTCTCTAGCCACTAGATAAGATCACCAAATCTGATCTAAACCCTTCGCCCGCACCTCTATCTGGACTGTTGGATCACAAGATTCAACGATCCTCATTCGTCTTCCTCCTCTTAACGCCTCTCTAGCAGGCGTTAGACCTCGCCACCATGTTGACCCCTTCCTATTCTACCCATCTCCTCTGATCACCTCTCCATAACCTAAAGGTCCCCTCGCATAGCCTTCAATCCACCTTTCTCACGCACCCATCATTGCCCTCAATAATTACTCTGAGCCTTCGCTATCGTTGTTGCAAACACCCTGCTCTCTCTCCTGTAACCAGCCTCCTCCACCTATAAAGCCACCCACTCTGCCAACTTCTCACCCTGTCCACCAACTGACGAAGCACCCCCCTAACCGCCTTCCCCTCCTCGTGACAGGAGGAGGCGGAATTGGCGTGTGAAAATTGGCGGAGCTCCGGGTGTCGACCTGTGACCCTCCGGTCATATCATGATTGCTCTAAGCACCGCTAAGCTCCTTGGGGTAGCTACCCACATCCGAGTTATGACCCAAGCTTCGTGAGAAGCTCAGACCAAGCCCTTGAATCGCCTTCTTCCTCCTTGGTCCTCCAGGTATGATTTTTATCATTTATTCATGTTTTCTCCATTTTATCCCGACACACACATCCCCTTCGATTCAGATAACCATCACCTTCGTCGGAATCCTCCGACCTTCACGGAGGGTCCAGACCACCCTCTCTCTCCATCAGATCCTCTGCCCACTCCAGGCTTTCTCCTCCGTCCACGAGGGAGGATAACCCATCCAGGGCGCTACCTTCCCCACCTACGCAGCCCTCCATTTTGCTTGTCCTGCTTCGGCTATTTCCCGCTAACATTTTTTAGGTCCTCATTTTGTCAATGCTAGAGTCCGCACCTCATCTCCGTTCTCGAGCAGATTCTCTGACGATGCTTCATCGATGAGCTGCTTCGAGCTGTTCCATCGCTCCTCCTAGCCATATGGATCTTCGCCAATGTTTCGCGAAGGTGTCGAGACCTCCCAGGTAGCAGATAAAGGTTGGTTGAGGAAATGGTGCTTCGTCGGAACACAGCCAAGACTGTCGCAAGTGGCGGTGCGGCGGGTGGAGCAAGATGCTACATTCATCGTCCGATCATCTGGATCAGACGGCTCAAATGCTCCCCGAGCCTCTACCTCGAACCTACAGACTTGGTTGGACGAGCCTCCTCCCAAATCAAGATAGCCCGCCATGTGCCTCCTAAAGTTGCACCCCCACCGAGCCTGGCCACGTACGTGCTGAGCACGTACAGTCTGGGTAATTTGCATATATACCCTCAGATTCAAAATTGCAAAAAGGTCCTCAGATGTGTGCCTCATGTACGCGCTTGGGGAAATTTACATGGAGGGCATGTTGGTTGTGAGAAATTATAAATAGGCCCATGCACTTTAGGAAAATTTATAAAGAGGCACCTACGGCTTTTGTTTATTACAAAAATGCCCCTCCAGAGGCATTTTTATGATTATTTATAGTTTTATTTTCATGAATTTCATTATATTTATGCCCATATCACTCTTTCACTCATTTCTTGAGCATTTCAACTTTGTTTCTGTTGATATTAATTTTATTATGCTACTCAATTATATATCTAATGGCATCATTTATCTCATGTTTTGACACTTAATTTCGTTTGATAATATTATAGATCTTTTATGTGTCATATGTTATTAGTTTGATGCCTCGATTGACATTGGAATCAATCATTCTTTTGTTGCTCAATTAACTTGATTATGTTAGGTCATATATGTACTTGAAAATAATTGTTTGATCTGCATAGCATTTTGTTGTATTTGCATCTCTTTTAATTGCATTTAAAATCAAATAAAAAATGCATGTATCATGTTAGTTTTTCTCTGTATCATTTTGTGTAAATAATGTGTCCGCATATGAAGACCTAGATTTTGGATTTAGTCGCTCATTATTTAATCAGTAATTTTCGATGAATAGACGAGGATGCTTGTATCCCTGTGTTCGACCTTGGTGCACATACCAAGTAAAATAATCACCACATATTCGAAGTCGTGGTCTTTGCTCAATCAAAATCTGTCTTCTGTACTACAATAATTTGATACTATTAAAGAGGCATTTCTCACATTCACCAATAGGCCATAGTCCTCGGGTCGGCTGACACGGGTACACTCTAATTAGATGTAGGTCTCTGGTCCATGGTGGTTGCAGTGATCAAGACAATGCTCTCGTCGGTAGAATGAAAGTGAATCCCTCCAACTCCATAATCAATAATGACTCTCGCAGAGGCAAGAAAGGGTCATCCAAGGATGATTGGAGATCGCTCCACGGGGTGGAGGTCTCCATGGGCAATACAATAAAATCAACAATGAATCTCATGCCCTAGATCTGAATGACGATGTTCTCAATAATACCCTTTGGCCTCTTTATTGATCTATCAATAAATTGACAAATCATCCTGATTTTCTTGAGAGGCCCAAAATGAAGAGATTGTACCAATGAGAAGGGTATTATATTCATCGATGCACCTCCATGAAGGAGAATATGATCATACATGTGGTCAGAAATGGTACATCCAATGAGGGGTATACTAGTGTCCCCTTTCATATAGAGTGGACGGTGAGTGATGGCGTGGGCATTGGCCATGGTGAAAAGATGTTGCTCATATCTGCTTCGTCACTTTCTTTTCTTGGGTTAGGGTGCAGATAGTTGGTTCATAGCCTTTTAAAGTGGGACCTCAATAATATCATGAATAGTTGCTGCCACTTCAGGGTGAGTCAACATTTTTTTAAGGTTTTCCATCTCCTATATGCAAGGGAAGAGGTCGAAATCATCATCTACACAAGGATGACTAAGAGAAATCGATACAATGTCATCCTTGGGGTGGAGGTAGGAACTATCGTGAATGTGTGTGTGGGCATAGGATCTGGCAAGGATGCCCTCTTTTCGAAAACCGGCTCGACTAGGTGTCTCCCATAATCATCTTTCTGTATTTTTTTCTCATTTTTTGTATTTTAGGCGATTGCAAGCTCTCATGGGTGTCATATAGTGAATACATGTCATAGGAAAGTGAAGTGTCGGTACGATCCTTATTTATATTAGCGAGGTCATCTATCATGTGATTTATTTGCTCCACTACCCGAGTCACGTACCCAGGAGAGGTTTCCATAAGAGGTGACTCTAACAGCTCGATCTCGGGTAGATGTGATGGTGAGGAATGTGATGGTGATGATGGGTAAAAGTTTGATGCCTGAAACTGTGGATGAGGTAGATATGTGCAAAAAGAAAAGTTAAGAGCAAATTCGTCCTGATAAAATGGAGATGGAACAACTAGAGAGTAAGAAGGATCCATGAAGTTCAAATAAAAATAACTCTACTCAACCATCTTCAAAACAAAAGACAGGGATCGGGAGAGTATGATGGTCAAGTCAAGATATGCAAGAAAAAAAATGCAAATACACAGAGAAGATCGAGTATGATCACAAACAAACACAAATATAAACAAACAAACCCGTCAATTCATCAACTTAACACAATGATGATCATGAAGGCTCGGTCTTTTATCTACTCAATTTTTAGAGTTAGGTGAGAATACAAGATATTTACAAGCTCATAGACGCAGTCACCTAGAGTGGTTGTACTCTAGTCGGTGGTGCACACCTACTAGAACACCGGAACCACTCCGTTTAACGTCTGAGGCAAGTACTTCCAGCAATAACATGGCCCAAGAGCTGATCCAAGATCTTAAGGCACAAGTCCAAGGATGGAGGCTCTTTTCCTTAGGTGTATGTGCCTTACTCGGTATGATTTGCAACTTGTGTACAAGGAGGGGGTTACTCTCCCCAAAACAAGATTTGTCCTTTTTAATTCTAGGGTCGAGTAATATTAGTAGTCCCAATTTTATTGGTTATCACTTTTTTTGGATATTTTTAAAATAAATGCATGAATCCTAAAGAGGTATCAATTTCTTTAGTATCTTATGTGTTCAAAATCAGATGGAGAGAGTCGGGAAAGCAATGCAAGTGTACATCAATGATGTATGCTCATGTAGAGATGCTCACCTTGTCTCCAACTCTCTTCATGTAGGATGTTAGGTATGAATTAAAATCTACACTATATGCAATGCAAGCTGATGAAAACGCCCTAGAAATAGAAGTTGGTATTGTCGTGAAGAACAAGAGTTGACTATCTAGAAAAGAAACCTAGAGTTCAATCTTCGAGATTCCTCGGTGCCCACCACAATAGGTCATGCAAGCGTTGTATGGAATCTCTCGTCGTGTGTGGCTTCGAATCTAAATAATCAGCAATTAGATTTGATTCGATCCAAGCGTGATACTATAGGTACATGCAATTCAATTAGGGATTTGGACCTACTCTATCGATCAAGCAAATCCTACGATAGGGCTCAATCACACAAATAAAAAAAGAATTTCGAAAAACTCAAAATGCATGAATCAAAGAAAAAGAAAAGTGATGAAAATAATGAAAAACACGGTGAGGCCGCCAAATGAACAAACACACGGACATTGGACCTCGTGAGGTGTCACAGTGTCCAATGTCAAATTTTATTACAAATTAATTTTACAAAAATAAAAATAAAACATCTCTCACTAAATAAAAAAGGCTAAACAGGACTACTCTTTCCTCTTCTCTCTTTGCCTTCTCCTGCTCTCTCATGATCGGCTCAGGTGTGTCAACCTCCTAAGAAGTCTATGTTGCAGTTCAATACCTTGAAAGAAAGATCACCAAGGAAATAAGTGGTCAGAATAGTCAAATAAATATGAAAAATAAATAGCAGAAATAAAAGAGAAATAATGTATAAAAATGCTACACTTCGATGCTCCCCAGCAGCGGCACCATTTGTTTAGCCCAAAAGAATCTGAGGAACTGTCTTATGGTCCACGCAAGGCAAGACCACTAAGTCCTTTGGTGACAACTCTCAAAGACCAATGGGCTAAGCAACAATCAACGCACAATAAATATATAAAGGAATAAAAGTGAATGATGTGGATCAAAATTTATTATAACCTAGAAATAAATGTGTATAGTGGATAAGTAGTCTGGGTGTCGAACATAGGGGACAAGTTGGTGTAACAGGTATATTAATTACAAATAAATAATAAATAATTAATATAGGTGTAATTGTACAATATTCACTCAGTTAATCCATCAATTAATGTTTTTGTGGTTTTTTATTTTAAATTTTTATATTACTTTTTAAAATTTATATTATACTTTTTAATTTTATAGTTTTTATTTTTCTTTTATACTTTTCTGATTTTTAATTTTATTTCTTTTTATTATATGATATGAATGTGTATGTGTAATATGTATAATATAGGGGATATGTAATAAAAAATAAGCAATAAATATATAAAAATAAGAAAAAACTGGTAAGTAAAGTCCTTTTTATTTTTTAAAAAAATAAAAAATTTATAAGGTATTTATATTAACTAAAATAAATTTAAACTATATGCACTTATATATAGTTATATAATACAATATACAATATTATATTTATTAATAGGGATATAAATAATCAAAATTTATGAAATAATATTTTTATTTTTCTAATGTTTTCATGATTTTTAAGGGATTTGTGCTAATTTTTAGGTATTTTAAAAGTCCAAACTATACAAAATCAGGGACTTTTAAAAAAGGCTGAATGTTTTATAGTATTAAAAATATATTATAAGTCCAAAATTCTTTAAAACTCTTTCTAATATATAATATATAAAAAATTCAGATCTAGAAATACATATTTTTGGATTTTTGAAAAGTTTTTTGATGATTTTGAAAGGATTTTTGAGCTTTTAAACTTTTAGTGATTTTTTTTCGATTTTTAGGTATTTTTGGTCTGAAGGTACAAAATAAAATAATAATCAAATGCTATTTTTTCTAGAATTTTTAAATATTATTTTATAATTTTATTGAATTTTCTAAATCAAATAGGGTATAATCGTACTATTTTTGAATTTTAAAAATAGGAAAAGTGCATAAAATGTAAAACTAGTTATATCGCATGAAAGAGCATGCAAGCAGACACCTTATCCTATTTTTTTCATAATTTTTGGAGTAGGGATGATATTTTTGTAAAATAGAAAATAATCACAAAAAATAATTGAACGGTAGCGATATAGTTGCGAATAAAATAAAAGGCATGGACTAATATGCAAATTACCCCAAAGTTTATAAATGATATTGAAATTTTATAAAATAAACTACAATTACAAAAATCCACAGGGTTATGTATACAAAATGCCCATCTCACATGGGGGACTACGTGAGTTGAGCTGGCAAGGACCAAAATGCAAATATCTAAGTGTTTAAAAGTCTTCTTGCAAATATTACATTTTTACAACTACAAATGAATGTTTAAATATTAAATATTAATATATAAGGTAGGGGCTACTTAGATGTTTACCCCCACGTGCGTGTGATCGTGTGGCTCCTGCTTCTTCACTTCGACGCGTGGCATGTTCTGGTCGAATGATGATGCTTCGGCTCGGACGTTTAGGATTAGATCCTTGGAAGAGGATCCAATAATTGAGCTTTGATTAATTGGACACCAACTGCTTAATCTGGGAGTTGCTTCTTGATTGGATGGTGGGCAAGGGGTCCAAGAAGAACATGCGAACAACTCGCCCATGATGAGTTTGAATCAGATGATGCTCAAGCCTCCGATCACCTGAAGCCATTCTGGTATGCTCCCTACTCTCCTTCAGCCATTGTGCACCTTCTAGATGCTTCAGATGTGTCGGAGGGTCGTTGATCAACTCCTGGAACTCAATGGTTCTCTAGCAGACCTGGGAGGGTGTTCTTGCTGCAAATAGCCCTCAGATGGGCTCCTCCAGCTCCAGTACCTGCAAAGGAATAATGGTATAGCTCTGATCGAATATTATTATTGATGAAGGTGGAGGGTGAAATGGAGGTGGATCGAGGAGGTTTCACGAGTGGGGTGGAAAAGGGCCTCGGTGGTCCAGATCAAACAAGATCTAGGTGAAATAAGTGACGCGAAAGATGGAGAAGCAGAGGGGCTAAGTGGTGAGGAGTTTGGTGGTGGTCGAAACAAGGGGATACATCGATGGAGCTCTAGCAAACAAAAATCCTAAATCTACGCTAAGACTACTGATTAGAGCATAAATTAAATACACGAAATGAAAACTACGATTAAGAACTACCTAAAATGCACCGGAAAAGAGTACCTCGACTTGGTCGGAGCCAAGGAGATGAACTTCATGGTGGAGCTCGCTGGAGATGATAGGAACGCCTCCTACGGTGCTCCTCCTCGCTGCGGAGCACGGCGAGCAGCCCGTATCATGAGAAGATATACCACCAGGCACTCTGAGGGGCTCAAAACAGTATAGAAGGGTATATAAGGGAAACTAAGCTCAAAAATGGAAGAGGACGGAGCTATATAAAGGGGAGAGTTTGACTCAAGAGAACTCATGAATCGAGGCACAAATGACACATCAAAGAGTAGGGCATGATAGGTCCTTGTGTCATAAAGATTTTTCATCAAGCAATCGAAGGGCCTCTGGCAGTGAATTACAGTAGAAAAATTGATAAAGAGGCGTGGTCAGCAGTCTAACATCCCCAAGCGTAGGGGTATGAGGAGTTGATCATAGTCAACGAAGACTCGATCCCTATTGGGCCACATCAGCTTACTATAGGACAAAACTAGGAGATAAATATTTTAATAATTTAAAAATAATAAACAATTTTATTAATTTTTCTTCAAACATAAAAATGTTTATTATTTTTTTATAATATTTTAATCTGATTTATATTTATTTTTTTCAAGTTTATTTACTGTATTTTACTTTTTACACGTATATTTATAGGTATATTTATCTATATAATATGTATTTTATTTTTTATTTTGTATTTTAGATTTTATTATTTTATATACAAAATTTATATAAGTATAACTAATTTAAATGTACATAAATATATTTTTATTATATTTTTTTGAAGTTATTTATACACTTAAATAAATAGATGTATTTACTATATAGGTATATGTATAAGTAATTCATTTATGTATTTATGTACTATTTTATTTTATTATATCTTTTATGGTTTCATTTTATTTATTTATGTGTATATACTATAAATAATATTTACAAAATTATAAAAACATAAAATGATGGAAATATAAAGAATAAATAAAATGAATAGTTTATTCAAGTATATTGTACAATAGGGGTCCAAACATAACTTTTGCATCTTCACTCCAAATTAAATGAAGCCACCTTCATTAAATATCTAATAAAAGTACTATACAATTAAAGATAATTTTGATGTATTTTGAATTCATATGGAGAAGATACAGGTCTGTGAAGTTGGGATAGTGAATTTTATTTTGAGCGTAGAAGATACATATGCATTATTTTTATGTGAAGTGAATTTTATATTTTTCTATGTATTTTATATACAAGTTTCATGTACAAAGTTTATTGATGTGATGTATAAAAATCAAATAATAAAATAGGTCCCAAAAATGAATTATGGAAGAATAAAAATTAGGGTTCTATTGTGTTTTTGGTCCTTATCTCCCCTTACTTTATTCCATGGCGTCCCAGTCATCATGATGTCCAGGTTTGGGGATTTAGATCATTTAATACCTTGGATATTTCATTTTATTTCTTTATTCTTTTATTTTAACTTTAAATACATTTTTATACAATATTTAGACAATAAATAATAGATGTTAATTTATGCAAAATAATGCTATTTACATGTATTTATCTAAGGTTGAAAGGCTAAAATGAAAGAATAAAGGTGATGAAATGGATATTCATCACCTCTTCAGGTTTATCCAAGCGGAATACCCAAATAGATCGAGGGGAAGGTCACTTCCAACATGCCTACAACAAGATTAAGACCAAATCTTCCCCGACAACTCTTAGTGCAAAAAATCTTGCTCTTCATCGCATTAAGCTTAAGGATCGAGCATTTAAGGAAATCCTCCAATATCTCCCTAAGTGCATGAAGAGGAGTATTTGCAAAAGAAAAGCAACTAATCAATGTAAATAAGTTGAGTGTTCTCTCTCCCGCACCCATGCCTCATGGGAACATATCTCCATTAAGCACAACCATATCAATAAGAGAGGAGATAGATTCCTTAGCCACTGTGAAGAGTAGGGAACTAAGGGAGTTCCCCTTATGGAGGCCTCAAGAGTTCTTGAACATGTCATGAGGATAACCATTCACCAAGACAAAGAAAGAGGTCATAAAGATTCAATTGTGTATCCAAGAGATCCAAATGGGACCAAAGCCCATAGCCTCAAGAGACTGCAATAGGAAACCATGGTCACTAGAATCCAAAGCTTTCGACAAGTCCACCTTAAGGCAAATGCACGATGCCTTCACTTTTCGGCTAAATCCAAAGGCTGACTCATGCACTCAGCGAGTCTACATGAGAGAACATTGGATAAGATTTTGTAGATGATGTTGCAACATGAAATAAGACTGAACTGACATAGGGACGAAAGGGGAAGTGACCTTGGGGATCAAGGTGTAATTAACCTCCCTCACCATGCTCCCCCCACTTTGGAGGAAATACAAAGCGTCGAGGACACTTTTCGTAATAACGAGCCACTAATGTTTGAAGAACCTTGCATTAGAACCATTAGGGTTAGGTACCTTTGATGACTTAATGTTGCCTAAGTCATGTCAAATCTCCTTCTCACTGAAGGGTCACTCCAACTACTCAACCGTACAAGGTTGGAGAATCTTTCTTAGCATTGGGGGGTGCATGGGGGAACCTTAAGTTTGAGAGTAGAGCCCCAAAGAATGCCACAACCTCCTCCACTCTATCATGAGGCTTTTATAAAGGAGATCAAGAAAGGGATAATATTCCTTACTCCTGGATTTTTCAGCTGAAAGATGGAAAAAGGAAGTGGATCTACAAATAAGGCCCCACTTATAGCAACTAAGAATGAGTCAACCAAACTCAACACAATATTAACATTCATATTTGTGAAAGCCCAAGCTTTAAGAGCCAATTTGATAGTTTTGAGCTTCTTGGAGAGGCAAAAAAGGGGTTTCCCACTTCAGGCTTCAGCCAAGTTCCTTCCACAATATGGACATACCATTCATGGGGCATCTAATAGCCAAAGAATCGAGATGGTATAGCATGTGAGAGCATAGTGACCAAGTCCACTGATAATAGTTGATGTTCACTTCCCACAAGAGGAGAATACTTAAGCTTGGATGTGGGGGAGATGTCCAGCCATATATGGTTGCAGAGCGCTCTATCGAGCCTAGAAATAATGTAATTGGGCCCATTGGAACAATTAGACCATGACCAATGGTTCCGCCATCTAGGGATCTCAATTAGGCTAGTGCCATCAATGCACAAGTTGAAATCATCCATAGCAACAAAACTGAGGGTTCTCCCCCCAATTTTCTCGAAGGCAAGCTTCTAGAGGAATCCTTATGTCGGCTTCTTTGAGAAGCCATTCTAAGTTGGCTTCTTCGAGAATCTATTATTGGCTTTCTTGAGAAGCCATCTCCAAAGTTGGATTCTTTAGGAATCCATCACTTGTTCTAACGTACTCCATTGGCCTCTATATATAAGGTCCTTGAGGTTGGAGTGTAATCAACCAATAGAAGAACCAAAAGAGTTAGAGAACCACCAAGTATATTGGAGAAGAAAGTATAGAGAGCTTGAGTGGTGCATAGTTAGAGAGTATAAGTGAGTGTATGTAGGTGAAGTAGTGTATATTTTGAGGTGTTGTATTGTATAATGGTGTATTATTAATGTATGTTTTAGTAAGTCATTATATTGTCTTTGTAGTCATATTCCAACAACTGGTATCAGGGCCTTCTTAGGGTCCTAATTAGTAAGGGCACAATCTCACATTGTAGAAAACCAGGTTCATCTAGTTGCAGTAGAGGTCTCTAATAAATTAGGGGAGCCTTCGTCTATGTGTCCGATCTAGCCTTGAATTTTTTGATAAGGGGAAATTATGACAGTGTGCAGTCAAGGATTGTAATCGGGATAGATCTAGGACCAACTTCGTTGGGCAAAGGAAAAATATAGTCTCCCCAAAATTATGGCAGATCCCTTCAACTCTGGTTTCGGGATCAAGAAATTGAACAGGCACAATTACAGTTATTGGAGGACATGCATCAAATCTTTTCTACAAGGGCAAGATCTCTAGAAGATTGTCGGAGGAGATGATACAATAACAACACCAAAGGAGAATGTCGATGCCTTGAGTAAATGGAAGATCAAGGCTGGTAAGGCAATGTTCGTATTAAAGACCATGATCGAGGAGGATTTATCGAGTATATCCTAGAAATCCCTACACCAAGGGAGCATGGGACGCATTTGCTACATTGCTCTCACGCAAAAATGATGCTCGACTTCAATTCCTGGAGAACAAGTTGATGCCTCTCAAACAAGGAGAGATTACAATCAATTCGTATTCTAATAATGTACGCTCTCTATTTCATGAAATATCCCAATTAGATCCAGAATCAAAGATTAGTGAGTCACGAATGAGAAGGATCATCAATCATGGATTATGATCAGAATATGGTGCTCTCGTAACACCCGTATCAGGTTGGTCTAAACAACCAACTCTCTTAGAGTTAGAGGGTCTCTTATCTAACCAAGAGACTTTGACGAAACAAAAGGCCGGTATTTCGTTAAAAAGAGAAGAAGAATCCCTCTTTACTACAAAAGGAAGACGTAAGCAACAAATATCGACCCATTACACGCTAAGGAAGAGTGAGTCATCTACAAGGAATGAAGGTCCAGAGAGGAGCTTTAAGCCAAGGGGAGCCCAATCAGATCGTAAAAAGAGCTTTGATCTCAACACACGAAAGAAAAATGGAGAATGCTTCAACTGTGGATGAAAGGGGCGTTTTGCGCGAGACTGTAGAACCAAGAAAAAGACAATACATAGTAATGATGCAATGTCAAGCTATCACATAGAAGATCTTAATGAAGAAGATTGGGAGAAAGAAGCTTCTATGGAGATTATTGAATAAAAAGAAATGGCATTGGCATAAACTATGACCAAAGGAGTTGATTATGATAATGATTGGATTCTGGATTTCAGTCGCTCCAATCATATGATCGGAGATAAAAGCAAGCTCAGTGACATGTCCGAGTACAAAGGAGGATGAGTTGTTGTGATAACTAACAACTCAAAGCTGCCAATATCCCATATTGGCACTACAACTATAGTGTCACGCTTCAACTTCAAGGAGGTGAAGTTAAAACACGTGTACCATGTGCCAGGTATGAAGAAAAATCTTCTCTCTGTGTATATAATTACATCTGCAGGATTATGTGGTGTTCGGGCTTGAGGACGTGCAAGTGTATCGGAACCTCAAGTTACTTGATACTGTCATCATGGAGGGAAGAAGAGTTAAGTCTATCTATATTATGTCAGCAGAACCTGCATACATAGATAAGACAAAGAAAAATAAAACTGTGGATATTTGGCATGCTAGGCTTGGACATGTGAGCTATCACAAGCTTAAGATAATGATGCAGAAATCAATGCTCAAGGATCTCTCGCAACTAGATGTTCGAGAAGAAATAGTATGTGTTGGATGTCAGTAAGTTAAGGCTCATCAGTTGCCTTACAAGGATTCAAAGTATCGAGCCATTGGAGCTGATTCATTCAAATGTGTTTGGGCCGATCAAGACTCCATCAATCAGTGGTACGCGATATATGGTGACATTTATCGATGATTATCAAGGTACGTCTGGCTCTACTTTCTCAAAGAAAAGTTTGATGCTTTCTCTAAGTTCAAGGAATTTAGAGAGAAAGTTGAGAAAGAAATCAAAAGAAGGATCTTGTGCTTGCGATCTGATAATGGTGGAGAGTATATCTCGGAGGAATCCACCAATTACCTAAAGCAAGCTGGAATCAGAAGAAAACTAACATGTTCGAGCACGCCACAACAAAATGGAGTAGCAGAAAGCAAAAATTGCCTTCTTACATAAATCTGTCGAAGCTTATTGCATGTGAAGAACATTCCGCAAAGATTTTGAGCAGAATGCATGAAGACAATAGCTGATGTAACCAATCGGCTACCTTAGGCAAGGTTTGGATTCTTCTCTCCCTTTGAGAAGCTAACATGACTTAAGCCAACTGTAAGTCACTTTCGAGTATTTGGATATATTTGTTATATCTTCCTTCCTAACCACCTTCGCAATAAGTTTGACAAAAAGGCAGTAAGATACATTTTTATCGGATATGATAAAGAAAGGAAAGGTTGGAGATGTTGTGATCCGATCACTGACAAGTGCTATGTATCAAGAAATGTAGTCTTTGATGAAGCATCATCATGGTGGTCATCTCAAGAAATAAGCTTACTATGCATGAAGACCTCAGAAGATCAACTAGAAGAAAGGATCGAGGCGATCCAACAAGAAGATAAGACACCATACAAGATGGAGAGTCCTTAGAGGAGTGTAGTTCATCAGCCAATTGCAGAAGAAGTTCATCACAGCCAGCACGGAATCAAAGAGGATCCAGTTGTGTCTTTAAGAAGAACCAACAGACCCAGGAGGCCAAATCCAAGTATGCAGATGCAGCAGTCGCTCAAGAAGAAGCATCGAAAGAACCCTCTTCATTTGAGGAGGTATTTGGAAACACTAAATGTAAATGAGAAATGGAGGAGGAAATGAAGGCCCTACAAGATAATCGAACTTGGGATCTCATACCAAAGCCTCAAGATGTGAATCCAATATCGTGCAAGTGGGTCTATAAAATAAAGACTCATCCTGACGGAATCGTGGACAGATATAAGCTCGACTAGTCTCCCGAGGATTCTCTCAGCAGTATGGGATGGATTATGAAGATGCATTTATCCCAGTCGCAAAAATGACCACGATTAGAGTATTGCTAGCATTGACAGCTAGCAAATCTTGAAAGTTATGGAAAATGGATGTGAAGAATGCATTCCTTCATGAGAGCTAGATCGAGATATCTATATGGAGCAGCCAAGAGGATTCAAAGATAAGAGTCATCCTCAATATGTTTGCAAGCTGAGGAAGGCACTTTATGGTCTGGAGCAGGAACCTAGAGCATGGTATGAAAAGATGGCAGAGTTTCTATTGCACTGCGACTTCAAGTTGCTCCATCGGATTCCAGTCTCTTTGGAAAGATAAGAGATGAGAAGTTATCCATAGTACTCATGTACGTGGATGACTTGATCATTATAGGAGATGATGTGGAATAGGTTAAGAGAACTCGAGATAATATATTCATTAGATTCCAGATGAAAGAGATGGATGAGCTAAAGCATTTTCTTGACCTCGAAGTGAAGCGCACCAATGAAGGGATTTTTCTATATTAGCACAAATATGTTGAGGATCTTTTACAGAAGTATGATATGCTACACTGCAAGCCTATATCAACCCCAATGGAGACAAGTAATAAACTTTGTGCTGAAGAAGGCAAGGTATTAGAAGATATAACCATGTATAAGCAACTGGCTGGTAGCCTGATCTACCTAACCATAACTAGAACAGACATAGCCTTTGTTGTTAGAGTAGCTAGTTGATTCATGCAAAATCCCAGGAGGCCTCATAGAAGCAATAAGACGAATATTTAGGTATATAAATGGAAATATGGCTTATGGGATCTTCTATAAGAAAGGAGAGCAGTGCAAGCTTAAGGGCTATTGTAATGTTGATTATGTCGGTGACCGTGATACAAGGCATTCGACCACATGTTATGTTTTCAGCCTTGACTCAAGAGTAGTTTCGTGGTGTAGCAAGAGACAACCAACTATTTCCCTTTCAACAACTGAAACGGAGTATAGAGCTACAGCTATGGCAGCACAAGAAAGTACTTGGTTAAAGCAGCTCCTGGAGAATCTTCATCAACCAATTGACTATCCATTCCATTTATACTTGATAATCCATCTGCTATCAAGTTAGCTGAGAATCCGATATTTCATGCAAGAACTAAGCACATAGAAGTTGACTATCACTTCTTGAGAGACGAGGTGCTAGAGGAAGAGATTGAGATGAAGTTGATGGTGACAAAAGACCAAGTAGCAGATATATTTACAAAAGGACTCGGAACAACAGAGGTCGAGTATTTTCGAAGACAACTTGGAACGCAAAGAGTCGATGTTGAGGGGGAGTGTTAAAAATTAACATCTCCTCTAAATAAGCAAGCTTCTAGATGGCTTCTTTGAGAAGCTATTGTTGGCTTCCTTGAGAAGCCATCTCCAAAGTTGGCTTCTTTAAGAAACCATCACTTGTTCTAATGTATTCCATTGATCTCTATAAAGTATAGAGAGCTTGAGTGATATATAGTTAGAGAGTATAAATGAGTGTATCTAGGTGAAGTGGTGTATATTTTAAGATTTTGTATTGTATAATGGTATATTATTAATATGTGTTTTAGTAAGTCATTATATCGTTCTTATAGTAAGATTCCAACCTTAATAGGCTCATGTTTGACCGCTGGTATTTATTAATGCCTGGAGTCCATTCTTATGTATTGACATAGACACCCAAGCAGGCCGAAACATGTGGCAAAAGACAGCCGTTGGATTAGACCAGCCCTGCACTCATCAACGAACCAGATTCCTATCTCACCAATGTTCCACAGAGTAATCCAAAGTCCCCCTTCAGGGAAGTGCCGATGGAATCGAAACTGGAATATGCCAAATCCTAATTCCACGTACCAATATCATATCATATGTTCAATTCAAATGTGACTTAAGTAGTAAATGGAGTCCCTGCTGTAACAGCAGAGGTGCTGTATCCATCTATCATATTTTTTTACCATTTCAATTTTCAAAGGTTATATCTTCGAGTAAAACTCTACATATCCTCCAAATTTCACTCAAATCCGATGGCATTTGATATGTTATCTTACTAATCAAAGATCCGATCAACATTTAAGCAGCTTCAATCCCATTTAAAAAAGAACTAACTTTTGATCATCATACAAAATACCGGTCGGCATTTCCAAATATTGACAGGATGAGATCTTCGGAGAGCTCCACGCGCAAGGGATCATCATACAAGATATCGTGAATCGCTTGAAGGAAGTGTCCGTTGATCAGCACGTTGTTGAGGGAATCAAGTCCGTTTATGCTCTTGGGTATGCTCAATCTTTAACCACTGTTTTATTCGCTTACACGAATTGGTAGCAATTGCTTAGCTTAGGAGAATGTTATAAGTTGCTTTTGTTGGAAAGAATTGCCTAAAGGATATCAAAAAGGAGAATTGAGAGAGAAGATTAGATCGGTGAAGACGTTATTGCAATTATGAGGTCCCATGTCAGATGAAGGAGCCATGAACAATTTTTAAGCTGGCAGAGAATCTAGCGATTTTGGGGATGATCTGAACGCAATTCATAAACAAAAAAGGGATGTCTGAGAGTCAATACTTAATCTTTCTGTGATGCATACCAATCAGATATAATTTCTAATGCGATTGTAAAACGGTCAGCTGTAAACTGTCAGGGGAAGGAACTCGCATGAGCAGGAGACAAGAAGTCTGATTATAAAAGGCGAAGCGTGCTGTCTATACTGAGTCCAATACATTGCAGATCTTGTTCTGCAACCTTTATATATTAACGGGTGCAAGAACATGAAAATTTAAGCAGTATTCTCAAAGTCCATCATTCAGGAGATTAGAGTAAGAACAAAGCATGCTCCCAATATGGAAAGAAGAGATGGAGTTCTTGGATACTCCCATGGCAAAGTCTGAAGCAATTTTTCATAATAATGGCGCCAAAGAAAAAGAGAAGCTTATATTTTATACTTGATGGTCATAGCTCCTTAGGAATACGAATACATAAGCCACGTCATGTTCTAACGGGCCTAGATTCCATGTCAAACGTATATGTTATTTTTCTATGGCGAAAAGCTTACAAGAGCCATATGTTAAAGAACGGGCAGGACTTTGGGGAGGGCCTCTGGTATGACCGCCATTGGAATATTAGTGAGGTATGCACAATCCACAGGGAGTATCTCAGCGTCTTCGTTCCCATAGACTACTGCCTTGTTTACCAGTTGCAATAGGACTTCCGCTTGCTCTTTGCCGTCCGACCACTCGTGAATTTCAGCTTTGATTGCGTGGGGTTCGCTACAGATGAGATCCCAGACCGGATAGTTCTTCCTGGGCATCATGTAGTCCCTCGTTGATAGCTTACACGAAGGGCAGTAATCCCCTTTCCCGTCTCCGAGGTAGACGATACGTGATTTCCCCTCCGCAAGCGCCTCCGCTTGGATTCTTTCGATGATTAATCCCTGTAAACATGAGGAAGTTCCCAGAAGGGTAATTCCAGGATCAGCCAACACTTACCGAAACAATCCCAAGCAACTCCACGTATGTTAAAAGAATCTAAACAGGACATTGCATCTTATCACATGTTCTATTCTTGTGCAATTCAGTTTCATGAAGAACAGAGTGGATTAATGATCACCTTGCACATGCTGGGAGGGCATGAAGGAAGAGGACACCCATGGTGCGATCCGCGGAAATCGTGGTAGGGAGAAACCCTCAGCCTCCCTTGCTCGTCCACTACTCCCGGATTCGTGTTGATCTCGGAGAAGCACCCTAAGATCCCGTGGTGTTCGAGGATCGTTTTGATGAAGAAGGTGTTCGCATCGCTGACCACCCGCAGATCACATCTGAATTTGGAAAAGAAACAACTCTTGCATATAAGCATCGTACCTCTTAGCTAATAGCTAATGATAACAAGAAATAATAAAACATTGCTTAAAGATGGCACATACCCAAGAGAATAAGCAGACTTGATTCCCTCGATGATGTGTGGATCGATAGGAGCTTCCTTCAAGCAATTCGCGATATCTTCGACGGTGATACCTTGCTCGTGTAGCTCTCCCAAAATGCCATCCTACGAACACATCCATTCCCATGTTGATAACTTGATACAAAGCATGGTGCACCAAGAACGAGAGGATCAGGTTTGAAGAAGAGATGGCTCACCACGGCGGCATTCCATGGCATGGATCGAATGAGCTCGTCGAAGCGGTCGGTGGCGCCATGACGATCCACGACCCAATTGTCGCTGTCGCATTCGATGATGGTCTTGTCGAAGTCGAACACCACGACGACTCCGGCGTTACCCAGAGATCCCATGATCGATCTCCTTCTTCCGGATTATCTCCTGCCCAATTCTGGTGCTCGATTTCTCTTGGATGCCTCAAGTGCTGCGATGGAGGGGAGGGGTATTTAAAGGGTAATTAAGATGCCAACGGAATATTACGGAAGGTAGAAGCAAGATCCTACGGGACTCCCTTCTTTCCTAATCTTCTGCATGACGTCGGTGGGAATATTGGAGCGGAATGGGATTTCGAATATTCTGCATCGATTCCTATTCCAATTCGATCGCCACTTCCGGAACGGCAAGTTGTTCTTCCTCGTCCGTTTTGGCGGGAGACGGCACATGCGGATTGGTTGATGGAATATGCTATGGAGGCCAAATGCCACATGAGATCAGGGCTGTTGATAGATAAAATCCAACGGATGATAATAGTCTGGATCTTAGACTTGGTTTCTTATGGGCATTGGGATACGTTGATAGACCGGGAATGCAGAAAGGAGCGTCTGCTGTACAGCAGATCCTGCTGTAAATGGTAGAGTCGTCTGATCACAAATGGACGACCTCAAGATGCGAGCCTATTATCCTTGACCTCTTCTGCAGGTCATCCGATTCTCATCCGAGAGATCACCTAGATTACAGCATCGGTTGTAATTGCCATTTTAGCAGAGGATCCCTTCCGCCGAGAATGCAGGTATGTCCTTGTCCTTTTCTATTTCGAACATATTTTGACCGGGCACATATTTAATGATTTTATAGTTACCATATCATTGTTAAATATATAATAATACGGATATAGTTCAGTATAAAATGATTTTTTATGCATGAATCCACTGCTATATTATTAGCGACGGTCAATTTTGCACCACAATTTCATTGTTATTTTTCAAAAACTTAACTCGTCGGACCTAAATTTTAAATTGAAAAATTAGAATTAATGGATTCAATTTTAAAACAATAGCAACATATAGATATTTATATATGGACCAATACTAATAATATAGCAATGGATATTCATTGTTAATTTCAACTATAAAATATCATGTTACAAGAAAACTGACCTAAGACAACGAATAATTTGCATACTCGTTGACATATCTTGCAATGTTAAATATATACCAATGAAGATTGTTCGTTGTAAAATTAACTTTTCTTCATGAAATTAGCAACGAATGTCATAATCGTTGTCAGTGGTTCATAAAGCAACGATTTCTCTATTGAACTATTCTTTAAAATTTGTACCAATTATTGCTAATTGCAACAATGATTAGAAGTGAAGTAACGAGTAATACTTGTTGTAAATTTAACTACAGATGGTATGACAACAAATAAAAATTATTCACTGCCTTTAAATCAAATTTGTTGTAATATCATTTGGCAATGAATAATATCGTGTGCCATATTTGTGACATGGTATGAGAGTTAACCAAGGGAAATAAATTAAGTAGATAGATCTATTTAATAGAAAATACTTCTCGGAAGGGTTTGATTTTCAGTACTTACTGTTTTTTTCTAATATCTGAATAATTACAGGAAAAATACCCTACGAATCAAGAATGTGTGTGTGCTAAATAAAAGAGAAAATGGAAACACGCGCATGCGTTGGATTTCAATTTACAGTTCTAACTAAAACCATCTTGTTTGCAAGAAAGCAAACTAACCAGACCTATTATTTGAATACAACAATGCCCTATAGATCATCAATGAAAACAAATAAATAAATACTGATAAGCTAATGTAAATTATTTGATTTTTGGCTTACATCTATGGAGGAAAGTATGACTACATGTAGCAACCAAAAGTATTTTTTAATATTATGCTTTCTTTACAAATAATTTTTAAAAAAAATACATGGGCCTTTATTTTCACAAAATAATAGGCCCTATGTTGTTTAATTAAAATTTTATGCTATATTTTTTTAGAGAAAATTATAATAAAATCCCTAAACTATTTACATGATTTCAATGTCATACTTGAACTTTGAAAGGTAACAATGCGGTGCCCAAACTTTAAACTTAAAGATTTTTCTCAATGTGGTCCTTGACTATTTAAATTTAGTTGCTCATTTCGTCCTTCTAATCTTAAATTCCAATGAGGACTACATTGAGACAAATCTTGAAGTTCGGATATCATTATTGTTACCTTTCAAATTTTAGGTATGACATTTGAAATCTGGTGTATAGTTTAGGGACTTTTATGCAATTTCCTCTATTTTTTTATAGATAAGCTCAAATGTGTCTTCATACAATAGTCAAAATGATACATGCTACTTGTGATTTAAGTATAATTTGATTTTAGTCATAATTTATAGATGTAATTAGGTGTCTATTTACAAAGTACTTACAAAACAGTATAATCTTTTTCCATACAAAATAATATATTTTTAACCGTCTGTATATATGCATTAATCTATTTTACAAAATTATGAAGATATCGATATATAATCATATTGTAATTAATATCATTTTCATGGGTTTTTTTGGAATCTAAATATATGAAATAAACATATGGTACAAGTGAATCCATGCTTGATAAATAAGAAACATATGTAAGTGGATTCGAGAATGGTAATAGAGACTACAAAGCACCTAATGAGCATACATAAGAAATGGAATTAGAATTTCCTAAGATTAAAATGACAATTGGATCACTTAACCAATTAAATAAATTTTATTGAACACATTAAATGATAGTGGGATTTACAACTCAGACTATCAAAGTTATCCGGGAAAAGGTTTTTATTTTAAAGAGCTTTGTCTATTTGTAGGAATGAACTTAAAGGTCAAAAAAAGAAATAATACAAATGAATCCTTTAATAATGAAGGGCGGTTACGATGACAACTAAATACATATTTGATGTAGCCGATAGGATAGTTATAAAATTTGTTGAGGAACATAATCATACGATGCTAACGTCATGAAAAATTGCATATCTACATCCCGACAGAAAATTTGCTAGAGCAAAAAAAATGCTTTTAAGTCGATGACAAATGTCAACATATGAGCCTTAAAGCGATCAACATTCGCGGGCAATGATTGCATCACAAATAATCAAGTTGATAGTATAGCGTGTATATAGGGATGATAAACGGTAGAGAGATGAGAACAGGCGGCCATGGCGGGAAATTTCGATCGAAAGTTCTAGGGAGAGAGTTGTGACCATGGCAAGATGTGAGCAACGATTAGATGTTCTTCTTGTGGTTTATTCTACTCTTCAAGGTAAGCTATCTACTCTTCTCTCGTCTCTACTACCTAGGACTCTGTGTTCTTGTGGACTTTTGCATATCCGATGTGATCTTTGTTTCTACTCTATAGCACTTTGCTACTGTTGTATTAAAATTGTTTATATAGGTTTTAATTGGAAAACCTATTAAGTACAAATTAGTATTAATTTGGTTTCAATTGGGAAACCAAATGGTTTGGAGGGAAAGTGGGAATTCCCAAATTTGAAACATGGTTGGTTTTGGGTGGAAGTTTAGTACCATACCTTGGAGAACTAAACTTTTGGTGGACTTATATATGAGTCCACACCCCAAGCTCTTGTAGCAATAGTAGAGAGGAGGAATGGAGGACTACACATGCGCGCGCGCGCGCTCCGCTCCGTCTCCGGCTCCGGCTCCGGCTCGGGCTCGGGAGAGTCAATTCGGATCTCGATACTTTTGTTGTGGGTTTCATTTGGTAAGTCGATTAAATTAATCACACGATTAATTTGGTAAGTCGACTTAGATGGGAATTCAACTCGCCATTATGGGCGCGTTTTTTGGGATCCGAAAGGATGCGTTTTCGGGACGCATTTTTGGAAACCAAAGGTCGTGTTTTTTAGGACGCGAGCCCCTCTATTTATATCCCTCACTCGACTCGGTTTTTCTACACTCGCAAGAAAAACCTCTCTCACGCCGTTTTTCTCTGGTTCTTCCTCTCACGGACGAACGTTTTCTTCTTCCTCTCTCGGCTGCAGTTCTCTGAGGTACAATCGAGGACGATCCCGTTGGTGTGCGCCGACGACGATCGTGAACCGTCGTATCCTGGGAGCAGATCGCCAGTACCCTACGCACCGGTATTGTGGGGGCGATATCTTCTCTAAGGACAGTCCATTACATGGACGCTTCGGTGACTTCTAAAATGATCTTTGTTTTATTTTGCTTGCCGCAATACGTTTATTACTTTACCCTTTCTGGATCATGCCCGTGTTTTTGTTTCTGTTCTTTTAATCGGTTCCTGTTTGCATTGAATAATCGGATAATGATTGGGAAACATATGATTAATATGATTTTAATCTGTATCGTTTCTCTATTAATTCATTTGGATCCGATATTATACTGTTTAATGTATGAACTGGTAATCTTATTTTCAACAATCTTAGAGAAGATATCTGGAACCGTTTTTAAAATGTCGGAAACAATGTTTAAATCGAGGGTAGATATGACGGGTATGCCTGAAAAATTCGGTGGACAGAATTTTAAGCGTTGGCAACAACGCATGAGGATCTGGTTAACCACCATAGGGTTAATCTCGATGCTTGAAACCGACTGTCCTACGGTGGAGGCGGAAAACCCCTCACCCGATAGCCATAAGGCGCAATCTGCGTGGAAAGAACGCGATCGTATATGTCATGGTTGCATCTTGTTGGCTCTGTCCAACACTTTGTTTGACGTATATTGTTCATCCACGCAGACTGCGAAGGGGCTATGGGAAGATTTGGATCGGAAGTATAACACCGAAGATCTCGGTATTGAGAAATACTCCGTAGCCAAATTCTTGAAGTTTTCCATGGCCGAAGGGAAGTCTGTTTCTGAACAGGCACACGAGTTTTTACTCCTGCTCCATGGTTTAGAGGATGCCGAAATGAAACTTCCAGAGAAGTTTCAGGTCATGTGCATCATAGAAAAATTCCCCAAGTCGTGGGAAGACTTCGGTATGACCCTGAAACACAGGAAGGGGAAAATTTCTATGGATGACCTGATGGTGGCTATTGCCATAGAGGAGGAACACAGGAAACAAAAACCTGTGTTTCCTGTTGATATTCAGGCTAAGGTCAATCTCCTGACAACGAAGGGCAAGGATAAGAAGGGAAAGGGTCCCAATAACAATAAAATGAAACCAAAGGGCAAGATCCAGAAAAAGGTAAAGAATAAACCCTGCTGGCACTGTAATCAGGTTGGCCATTGGAAGAAGGATTGTCCGTCCTTGAAGGCTCAACCTAAGGCTACAGACGGGAGTCCACAAGTGAACATGATCACTATGGGACTCGGGGCTAGCGAGGGGTATGTCTCTGTAAAACATGAACTATACCATATCCATGATCCAAATGAGTGGCTCGTGGATACGGGAGCCAATGTAAATATATGTTCTGATAGAACGTTGTTTTCTTCTTATCAGACCTGCAGCGGTGGGACTGTGAAGATGGGGAACGATTCTGCGGCCAAGGTGCTAGAGTCGGGACAAGTCAACTTGAGGTTCTCCTCTGGACGTGTCTGGACGTTGCACAGGATGTTGCATGTTCCTGACATCAAGAAGAATGTGTTATCTGGCTCTATCTTAGTTACAAATGGTTTTGAATTAAACTTTAAATGTAATAAAGTTGTTATTCTGAGACATGGTGTCTTTTATGGTAAAGGCTATTTGGCTGACTTTGATTTGTTATTTAGAATTAGATGTGATTCAGTAAACATTAATGAATTGAATGTTTTGAATGCTGAATGTTCTAGTTCTGTGTCTCATGTTGTGAATAATCTAGAATCTTGTGATCTGTGGCATGGTAGATTGGGACATGTAAACCTAAATTCAATTAAAAGAATGATGAATTTAGAATTGATCCGTAAACACACAATTGATAAAACTCAAAAATGTAAGATATGTGTGCAAGCTAAGACACCTAGGAAGTCTTTTCAGTCTGTCTCTAGAGATAGTGAGATCTTGGATCTAGTGCACACGGATATCTGTGAGTTTAATGATGTGTTGACCCGAGACAATAAGAAATACTTTATCACCTTTATAGATGATGGCAGTAGATACTGCTATGTACATCTAATGAAAACCAAGGATGAAGCCTTAGAGAAATTTCTTATCTTTAAGAATGAGGCTGAGACATAAACAGGAAAAGTGCTTAAACGCCTTAGGTCAGATAGAGGAGGTGAATATACCTCTAACTTATTTGATGAACAATGCAAATCTTTTGGCATAGTTCATGAAGTTACGACCCCATATTCACCGCAATCAAATGGGATAGCAGAACGGAAAAATAGAACCTTAACTGACATGATCAATGCTCTCCTACAGAGTTCTGGACTTCCAACATATATGTGGGGAGAAGCCTTGATCGAGTTTAAGATATCTCAAAGTGTGGGGCTGTCTCGCTAAGGTTTTAGTCCCAGAACACAAGAGAAAGAAACTTGGTCCTAAAACTGTTGATACGGTCTTCTTAGGTTATCTAGAAAATAGCTATGCATATAGGTTCTTGGTAATTCGGTCCGAGATACCGGGCATAGATGTCAAACACTATTGTTGAACTCCGTGATGCTACCTTCTTTGAGGATGTCTTCCCATTGAAGACTGGGATTCCTCAGAACCTGACCATTGAGGGCGCCTCCACATCAGGATCTATTCCAGATCAAGTGGAAAGGATATCGAATGTGGGGGTTGAGACTCAACCTGAACCCAATGATCTCTCTGATGAGATTGAGCCAAGGAGGAGTAAGAGACCTCAGACAGCCAAGGATCTGGGTAGCGACTTCGTTGTCTACCAGATCGAGGGTGATCCACCAAGTTACAAGGAAGCCATGGCTTCATCTGAAGCAAAACAATGGAAGGAAGCCATCAAATCTGACATGGATTCCATTATGGCTAATGGAACTTGGGAGTTGGTTGATTTACCCAAAGGGTGCTCTACTATTGGGTGCAAGTGGGTGTTTAAGAGAAAGCTTAGACCTGACGGATCAATTGAAAAGTACAAAGCCAGATTAGTTGCCAAGGGCTTTAGGCAAAAGGAAGGTATCGATTATTTTGATACCTATTCCCCTGTGACTAGGATGACCACAATCCGGATGCTCATAGCATTGGCATCTGTATATGATCTCTCTATCCACCAGATGGATGTGAAGACCGCCTTCTTGCATGGCGATCTTGAGGAAGAGATCTATATGGATCAACCTGATGGGCTTGTGACTCCTGGGAATGAGGGAAAGGTTTGCAAGCTTGTCAAATCCCTTTACGGATTGAAACAAGCACCAAAGCAGTGGCATGAAAAGTTTGACAAGACTATTTTGTCATGTGGCTTTAAAGTTCATGAATCCGATAAGTGTGTCTATTCCAAGGTGAAAAGTGATGAGTGTATTGTCTTGTGCCTATATGTTGATGACATATTATTGTTTGGATCACATATGAGGATTATTAATGAGACTAAGGATTTCTTGAGTAGCAAGTTTGAGATGAAGGACATGGGTATTGCTGATGTAATCTTGGGTCTCAAACTGACAAGGTCAGTTGATGGGATTGTAATTTCTCAATCTCACTATGTTGAGAAGGTACTTGAGAAATTTGGATATCAAGATTGCAAAGCTGTAAGCACTCCTTTTGATTCATCCAAAACGCTATTTAAGAATAAAAGTGGAGTACCTGTAGCCCAGCTAAGGTATTCACAAGTAATAGGAAGTTTAATGTATCTTGCAAATTGCACGAGACCTGATATTTCACTCTCGGTTGCAAAGCTGAGTAGATACACTAGCTGTCCTGACCGTACTCACTGGGAGGCTCTGGATCGAAACTGAAGTACTTGAAGGGAACTATTTCCCTTAGTTTGCATTATGGTAGACATCCACCTGTACTAGAAGGATACAGTGATGCAAGCTGGATAGGGAAAATAGAGGAGTCTGGGAGTAATGGTGTTACAGGTATGTATTTACCCTTGGAGGCGGTGCAGTCTCCTGGAGGTCTGTGAAGCAGACCATTCTAGTTCGATCCACTTTTGAGGCCGAGATGTGTGCTTTGGACACCACTGGAATAGAGGCCGAATGGCTAAGGGAACTTCTGTCTGAAATTCCCGTGGTAGGTCAGCCTGTTCCTACGATCTCGATACATTGTGATAATATGACCACAATTACCAAGATCAAGAGTTCAAAGTTCAATCAGAAAACAAGGAGACACATACAAATCAGACTTAAGACGTTAAGGGATTTGGTGTCTCGAGGAGTGTTGGCTGTGGATTTTGTTGGATCCAAAGACAACACGGCAGATCCGTTGATTAAGGGACTTGATAGATCTTTAGTCCTAAAGTCTAGGCTTGGGATGGGACTGAGACCCACTGGGAGTTCCTCTACAGTAGCAACCCAACCTAACTGAGTGGAGATCCCACAAAGTAGGTTCAATGTGGTAATAACAAGCTGTTTGGAGAACTGGTTGGCACTCTAAGTTTAATGCGCAAGCATGAGTGTCTTATCCCTGGAAGCCTGAGTGCCATTTAAGCTGCAAGTTTAGGAAGAGCGTAGGCTCTGAATGGGTTCAAGCCTTTGGGCAGGATGTTAGCAGTGCATCCTTGGAGAACGCCACCTATGTGAGTGTTACTGTGGGTCGCAGTTAAAGGAAGAGGGTCTTTCCTGAATACACTCATGAAACAGGATAAGGGTGCATGGCCTTTAAGAGCACCAACCCTGAAGATTGTACCAAGAACAACGCTTTGTTGTTTCTACCGTATACTTTAACACTAAGGTCTGAAGTTCAAGATGCAGTTCACTTCGTTCCTGTTAAAGTGAAAGTAGTAAACTCAGGTAGAGGTTCAAACCGGAAGGTACCTTTACTGAAAGCAAAGTGTGGGCATCCGAAAGAAGTCTCTTGAATCTTTTTGAATCTCTTTTTCAAATTGGTGAATTCGTGGGGGATTGTTGTATTAAAATTGTTTATATAGATTTTAATTGGAAAACCTATTAAGTACAAATTAGTATTGATTTGGTTTCAATTGGGAAACCAAATGGTTTGGAGGGAAAGTGGGAATTCCCAGATTTGAAACATGGTTGGTTTTGGGTGTAAGTTTAGTACCATACCTTGGAGAACTAAACTTTTGGTGGACTTATATATGAGTCCACACCCCAAGCTCTTGTAGCAATAGTAGAGAGGAGGAATGGAGGACCACACACGCGTGCGCGCGCTCCGCTCCGTCTCCGTCTCCGGCTCCGGCTCCGGCTATGGCTATGGCTATGGATCCGAAAGGATGCATTTTCGGGACGCATTTTTGGAAAACCAAAGGTCGCGTTTTTTAGGACGCGAGGCCCTCTATTTATATCACTCACTCGACTCGGTTTTTCTACACTCGCAAGAAAAACCTCTCTCACGTCGTTTCTCTCTGGTTCTTTCTCTCACGGACGAACGTTTTCTTCTTCCTCTCTCGGCTGCAGTTCTCTGAGGTACAATCGAGGACGATCCCGCTGGTGTGCGCCGACGACGATCGTGAACCGTCGTATCCTGGGAGCAGATCGTCAGTACCCTACGCATCGGTATTGTGGGGGCGATATCTTCTCTAAGGACAGTCCATTACATGGACGCTTCGGTGACTTCTAAACTGATCTTTGTTTTATTTTGCTTGCCGCAATACGTTTATTGCTTTACCCTTTCTGGATCATGCTCGTGTTTTTGTTTCTGTTCTTTTAATCGGTTCCTGTTTGCATTGAATAATCGGATAATGATTGGGAAACATATGATTAATATGATTTTAATCTGTATCGTTTCTCTGTTAATTCATTTGGATCCGATATTATACTATTTAATGTATGAACTGGTAATCTTATTTTCAACAGCTACCCGCTTCTTTAGCTTACAATATAGCTGCATGGAAGGATTTATTTACCCATTCAAGGGTTTGATTCTCTAAAGATATAGCCTTCCCAAGTCACTCTGGATTACCCATGTGAGTCCAACCGATTGATCTACATCGTCAACAATCTGCATTGTGTTGGTAACAGGATCAACAGTGCATATATTAAACAATAATACAACGAATCCAAATGAATTGTCAGAGAAACGTTAACGATTAACATCATGATAATCACATGTTTCCCGTTCATTATCCGATTACATAATGCAAACATAAACCGATTAGTTAAATGGAAACATAAATTAGGACGCGATCCAGGAAAGGTAAAGCAATAAACAATTTCTGACAAACGAAATGAAAGAAAGATTAGATAAGAAATCATCGAAGCGTCCATGAAATGGACTGTCCTTAGAGAGGATATCGCCCACACATTATCGGTGCGCAGGGTACTGGCGATCCGCTCCCAAGATACGACGGCACGCGATCTTCGTCTGCACACACCTACGAGATCGTCCTCGAATGTAACTCAAAGAACTGCAGCCAAGAGAAAGAAGCAAAGAGAAGGTGGCAGGAGAGGGTTTTTCTTGTGAGTGTGAAGAAAAACACGTCGGAGGGAGAGATATGAAAAGAGGTTCGCGCATCCTAGTGCGCGGTACCTTTCGATTTCTGAAAATGCCCCTCAACGGGCGTGTCTTTTCGAATTCCGAAACTGCGGCCATAATGAGCCGTTTGAGTCGAGTTGAATTCCCATTTCAGTCGAATCCAAATTAATCCGTGTGATTAATTTAATCGACCTTCCAAATGAAATCCGCAACAAAAGTACCGAGATCTGAATTGACTCTCCCGAGCCTGAGCTAGAGACGGAGCGGAGCGGAGCGCATGCGCGCATGTGTGGTCCTCCATTCCTCCTCTTTACTATTGCTGCAAGAGCTTGAGGTGTGAACTCATATATAAGCCCACCAAAAGTTTAGAGATACTAGGTATGGTACTAAACTTCCAGCCAAGCTTTTCCATATTTCAAATTTGAGCATTCCCAACTTTCCCTCCAAGCTATTTGATTTCCCAATTGAAATCAAATTAATTCTTATAGTAATTACATAGATTTTCCAATTAAAACCTAAATTACTTACTTTAAATATAACAATATCCCATGAATTCACCAATTTAAAAAAGAAATTCAAAGAGAGTTAAAACACATCTTTCGGCTGCCACACTTTGCTTTCAATAAAGTTATCTTTCGGTTTAAACCTCTATCTGAGTTTACTACTTTCACTTTAATAGGAACGAAGTGAACTATGTCTTGACTTCAGACCTTGCTGTTAAAATATACGGTAGAAACAACAAAGCGTTGTTCTTGGTACAATCTTAAGGGTTGGTGCTCTTAAAGGCCATGCACCCTTATCATATTTCATGAGTGTTCAGGAAAGACCCTCTTCCTTTAATTGCGGCTCACATTAACACTCACATAGGTGGTGTTCTCCAAGGATGCATTGCTAACATCCTATCCAAAGGCTTGAACCCATTCATACCCTATTCTCTTCCTAAATTTGCAGCTTAAATGACACTCAAGCTTCCAGGGATAAGACACTCATATATAAGCATTAAATTAAGAGTGCCAACCAGTTCTCCAAATAGCTTTTTATTACTACATTGAACCTACTAACCTACTTTGTGGGATCTCCACTCGGATAGGTTGGGTTGCTACTATAGAGGAACTCCCAATGGGTCCCAGTCTCATCCTAAGCCTACACTTTAGGACTAAATATCTATCAAGTCGCTTAGTCAACGGATCTGATGTGTTGTCTTTGGATCTAACAAAATCCATAGCCAACACTCCTTGGGACACCAAATCCCTTAACGTCTTAAGTTTGATTTGTATGTGTTTTCTTGTTTACTGATTGAACTTTGAACTCTTGATCTTGGCAATTGTGGTCATGTTATCACAATGTACCGAGATCGCAGCAACTGGCTAACCTACCATGGAAATTTCAGAAAGAAGTTCCCTTAGCCATCCAGCCTCAATCCCAGTAGTGTCCAAAGTACATAGCTCGGCCTCAAAGGTGGAACGAGCTAGAATGGTCTGCTTCACAGACCTCCAGGAGATTGCATTGCCTCCAAGGGTAAAGACATACCCAGCAACATCATTACTCCCAGACTCCTCTATTTTTCCTATCCAGCTTGCATCACTATATCCTTCTAGTACAGATGGATGACTACCATAATGCAAACTAAGGGAAATAGTTCCCTTCAAGTACTTCAATATTCGATCTAGAGCCTCCCAGTGAGTACGATAAGGACAGCTAGTGTATCTACTCAGCTTTGCAACTGAGAATGAAATATCAGGCCTCGTGCAATTTGCAAGATACATTAAACTTCCTATCACTTGTGAATACCTTAGCTAAGCTACAGGTACTCCACTTTTATTCTTAAATAATGTTTTGGATGAATCAAAAGGAGTGCTTACAGCTTTGCAATCTTAATATCCAAATTTCTCAAGTACCTTCTCAACATAGTGAGATTGAGAAACTACGATCCCATCAACTGACCTTGTCACTTTGAGACTCAAGATCGCATTAGCAACACTCATGTCCTTCATCTCAAACTTGCTACTTAAGAATGCCTTAGTCTCATTAATAATCCTTATATGTGATGCAAACAACAATATGTCATCAACATAGAGGCACAAGACAATACACTCATCACCTTTCACCTTGGAATAGACATACTTATCGGATTCATGAACTTTAATGCCACATGACAAAATAGTTTTGTCAAATTTTTTATGCCACTGCTTTGGTGCTTGTTTCAATCCGTAAAGGGATTTAACAAGCTTGCAAATATTTTCCTCATTTCCAGGAGTCACAAGTCCATCATGTTGATCCATATAGATCTCCTCCTCAAGATCGTCATGAAAGAATGCAGTCTTCGCATCTATCTGGTGGATAAAGAGATCATATACAGAGGCCAATGTTATGAGCATCCGGATTGTGGTCATCCTAGTCACAGGGGAATAGGTATCAAAATAATTGATACCTTCTTTTTGCCTAAAACCCTTAGCAACTAATTTGGCTTTATACTTTTCAATTGATCCGTCAGGCCTAAGCTTTCTTTTAAATATCTAATTGCACCCAATGGTAGAGCACACTTTAGGTAAATAAACCAACTTCCAATTTCCATTAGCTATAATGGAATCCATCTCAGATTTGACAGCCTCCTTCCATTGTTTTGCTTCAGATGAAGTCATGGCTTCCTTTTAACTTGGTGGATCACCCTCGATCTGGTAGACAACAAAGTCGTTACCCAGATCCTTGGCTATCCGAGGTCTTTTACTCCTCCTTGGTTTAATTTCTTCTAAAAGATCATTGGTTTCGAGTTGAGTCTCAACCCCCACATTCGTTATCCTTTTCACTTGATCTGGAATAGATCCTGATGTCAAGGCGCTCTCAATGGTCAGATTCTGAGGAATTCCAGTGGAAGACATCCTCAAAGAAGGTAGCATCACGGAGTTCAACAATAGTGTTGATATCTATGCCTGGTATCTCGGACCGAATTACCAAGAACCTATATGTATAGCTATTTTCCAAGTAACCTAAGAGGACTGCATCAACAGTTTTAGGACCTAGCTTCTTTCTCTTGTGTTATGGGACTAAAACCTTAACGAGACAGCCCCACACTTTGAGATGTTTTAAGCTCAGTTTCCTATTTCTCCAGAATTCAAAATGACACTTTTCCATATGCCTTGGAGGAACCCTATTCAGAATATGACAAGCCGTATTCAAGGCTTCTCCCCACATATAGGATGGAAGTCCAAAACTCTGTAGGAGAGCATTGATCATGTCAGTTAAGGATCTATTTTTCCGTTCTGCTATCCCATTTGATTGTCATGAATATGGAGCAGTAACTTCGTGAACTATGCCAAATGATTTGCATTGTTCACCAAACAAGTTAGAGGTATATTCACCTCCTCTATCTGACCTAGGGTGTTTAAGCACTTTTCCTGTTTGTATCTCAGCCTCAATCTTAAATATAAGAAATTTCTCTAGGGCTTCATTCTTGGTTTTCATTAGATATACATAATAGTATCTACTGTCATCATCTATAAAGGTGATAAAGTATTTCTTATTGTCTCGGGTCAACAAACCATTAAACTCATAGATATCCGTATGTATTAGATCCAAGATCTCACTATCTCTAGAGACAAACTGAAAAGACTTCCTAGGTGTCTTAGCTTGTACACAGATTTCACATTTTTTATTTTTATCAATAGTGTGTTTAGGGATCAACTCTAAATTTATCATTCTTTTAATTGAATTAAAGTTTGCATGTCCCAATCTATCATGCCACAGATCACAAGATTCTAGATTATTAACTACATGAGACACAGAATTAGAACACACAGCACTTAAAACATTTATTTCATCAATGTTTATTGGATCACATCTAATTCTAAACAAAAAATCAAAATCTGCCAAATAGCATTTTCCATAAAAAATGACATGTCTCAAAATGACAGCTTTATTACATTTAAAGTTCAATTCAAAACCAATCTAACTAAGATAGAGCCAGATAAAATATTCTTATTTATGTCAGGAACATGCAGCACCCTGGGCAACGTCCAGACACGGCCAGAGGAGAACCTTAAGTTGACTTGTTCCGAGCCTAGCACCCTGGCTGCAGAATTGTTCTCCATCTTCACAGTCCCACCACTGCAGGTCTGATAAGAAGAAAATAAAGTTCTGTCAGAATAAATATTTACATTGGCTCCCGTATCCAAAGCCACTTATTTGGATCATGAATATGGTATAGTTCAGATTCTAAAGAGACATACCCCTCGCTAGCTCCAAGTCCCATAGTGATCATATTCACTTGTGGACTCCCGTCTGCAACCTTAGGTTGAGCCTTTAAGGACGGAAAGTCCTTCTTCCTGGCCAACCTGATTACAGTACCAACAGGGTTTATTCTTTGCTTTTTTCTGGATCTTGCCCTTCTATTTCATTTTATTGTTGTTATTACCCTTTCCCTTCTTATCTTTGTCCTTCGAGGTAATGAAATTGACCTTAGCCTGAATATCGACAGGAATCAAAGGCTTTTGTTTCCTGTATTCCTCCTTTATGGCAATTTCCACCATCAAGTCATCTATAGAAATTTTCCCCTTCCTGTGTTTCAGGGTCATACCGAAGTCTTCTCAAGACTTGAAGAATTTTTCTATGATGCACATGACCCGAAACTTCTCTGGAAGTTTCATTTCATCATCTTCTAAACCATGGAGCAGGAGTAAAAACTCGTGTGCCTGTTCAGAAACCGACTTCCCTTCGGGCATGTAAAACTTCAAAAATTTGACCACGGAGTATTTCTCAATACCGAGATCTTCGGTATTATACTTCTGATCCAAATCTTCCCATAGCCCCTTCGCAATTTGCGTGGACTAACAGTATACTTCAAACAACGTGTTGGACAGAGTCAACAGGATGCAACCATGATATATACGATCGTGTTCTTTCCACGCATATTGCATCTTCTGGCTATCGGGTGAGGAGTTTTCCTTTTCCACCGTAGGACAATCGGTTTCAAGTATAGAAATTAATCCTATGGTGGTTAACCAGATCTTCATGCATTGTTGCCAACGCTTGAAATTTTGACCACCGAATTTTTCAGGCATACCCATCATATACACCCTTGATTTAAACAGTCTTCCCGACATGAATTTAAAACTGGTTCCGATTATCCTCTCTAAGATTGTTGGTAACAGGATCAACAGTGTATATATTAAACAGTAATACAGCGGATCCAAATGAATTGACTGAGAAACGTTAACGATTAACATCATGATAATCACGTGTTCCCATTCATTATCTGATTACATAATGCAAACATAAACCGATTAATTAAACAAAAACATAAATTAGGGCGCGATCCAGGAAAGGTAAAGCAATATACAATTTGCGGCAAATGAAATGAAAGAAAGATTAGATTAGAAATCACCGAAGCGTCCATGAAATGGATTATCCTTAGAGAGGATATCGTCCCCCACAATACAGGTATGCAGGGTACTGGCGATCCATTCCCAGGATACGGCGGTACACGATCTTCGTCTGAGCACACCGACGAGATCGTCCTCCAATGTACCTCAGAGAACTGCAGCCGAGAGAAAGAAGCAAAGAGAAGGCGGCGGGAGAGGGTTTTTCTTGCAAGTGTGAAGAAAACGACGTCATGGGGAGAGGTATAAAAAGAGGTATGCATGCCCTAGCGTACAGTACCTTTCGATTTTCGAAAACGCCCCTCAATGGGCATGTCTTTTCGAATTCCGAAATCGCAGTCCACAACGAGTCGTTTGAGTCGAGTTGAATTCCCATTTCAGTCGAATCCAAATTAATCCGTGTGATTATTTAATCGACCTACCAAATAAAATCCACAGCAAAAGTAATGAGATCTGAATTGACTCTCCCGAGCCGGAGACGTAGCACAGCGCGCGCACGCGTGTGGTCCTCCATTCCTCCTCTCTACTATTGCTACAAGAGTTTGGGGTGTGAACTCATATATAAGCACATCAAAAGTTTAGAGATACTAGGTATGGTACTAAACTCCTACCCAAACTTTTCTATGTTTCGAATTTGGGAATTCCCAACTTTCCCTCCAAGTCATTTGATTTCCCAATTGAAATTAAATTGAGTCTTATAGTAATTACATAAGTTTTCCAATTAAAACCTAAATTACTTACTTTAAATACAATACATTGTACATGTGTCTTTCCTAATGAGTTGTTGAGGCTTTGCCAAACGATTGGATTAGCCCTAATGTAAATAAAAATATTACAAAAATATTTAAAGCCTCATACAAATATACAATGAGAAGGATGAACCTAACAGATGCAAAATATAAAATAATTGAAATATAAATCAAGCGTGTAAAACGATGCTCTCAAGATTAAAGCTTGATGTAGAGAGCGACATGGGTTCAAAATGAACTTTAAGAGAGAAGTATGAATTATGACTTTCTTTTGTTATGTGTGAGTTATGTTTAATGCTTAAGAAGTAGTCTTATTTTTTTTTTAAGGAAAAAAGGGTGCCTAGTCGTAAAGACGTACACCCAAGTGAACCAACAACATCGGTAATGTAGAAGGTTTTAAAAATAATACAATGGTTGTGAAATCAAACGAGATCTCATCTTTAGAAAAATAAAACACCTACAATATCAGAGAGGATGCATAATATTTATCAAGTGAGCTAATGACTAGAAAATTCATATTAAATAATTTATATGTCGATTGTTTAACCAGTTAAGTTGGGTTATCAATTAGAATCGTGACGTGATCAATCAATGTCAAGTTTTCGACCAACTAGTGGACAGTGATTGATCGGTTAAATGACCAAAAAATGATCGATCAGATCATTCAAAGTAATATATCGGAATTTATACAATAATGTTAAGTGATCGAGCATACAAGATAGGGTGATTGATTAGATTATAGCCAATAGCAAGAGTGATCAATCAAATTAAGTAAGGTGTTTGATTAGTGGCCATTTATCGATCAAATCAGCAACGGTGATGAATCAATGTGGGTTTAACTTGAAAGAAGATAAAGTTATATAATGGTCGTTATATGCATTTACGTTAAATATGCATTGAGGCTCTTCTACTACTTGACTATTGCAAAAGTACGATTTTTCTTCTTTGTGTTGGCTATAGCTTTCAGCGTGTTTTTTGGATTGAACTTTGTAATCCTTGTTAACTCAAGTGCTTCGGCAACTAGGTAGCTTTTCTTTTGTCCTTCATTCTCCATAAATATGTTATTGTATGCTTCATGCTTGGAATGGAACTATCATGAAAATTTGTAGTACTATCTATTTTCTCAAAGTTCGGTATCATCAAAATAACAACATAATTAGCATACATAAGTTTTGCTAACACCCCTTGCTTTCCTTACTCCCTGAACCTACCAACCTTCTTCCTCTTCTAATGGATTTTCCCCCTTTTGTCTTATTTCTTAATTCCCCTAGTTGTCTTCCACTACACTATGTCATATATGTATATACATGTATGTATATATCTTTCTTTAAATTGGATTTTTTCTAATGAAATCGGGGGATTTAGATCATCATATATCACCATGCTCTCGTTCCAAATTCAATTTAATTCGACACTTCTATCATATTAATCAAAACCATCAAACTTAACAGTTTCAGAATTGCTGAAATTAATCCCTTGTTGTCTCTGCTACACTCCTCCCAATTGTCTTGTGTTGGTCGGCGACCCAATGCCTTATATGAAATCCTGATCAGGGGGCTCCGAAATATATGAGAGATACATCAAAACTTATCAAATTATAGGACTCATTGGAAGCATCTCATCTTCGGTAACATAATGCATCTATTTTTTTTTTCAATTTCAATATTGAACGAGAGAGATAAGGCCACGCCTTTGTAAAAACAATACTTGGATGATCATATACATAATCAATATAACATTTTTGCTACATGGAATTTTCATGTATATGATCATGTACATAACTGTCCAAGAACCCATCCTCCTCCCCCAACTTTCTCATATGTACAGACCTGGAGGGGGATGAATATCTAGGTTAATACCAAATGTGAGTATTGGAATCGCGACACTACTAGGGGGGATAGTGGTTCTATGCAGTTTAAAAAAACTTCACGGAAAATTTATCAAGCACAAAAATAATAGAACAAGCAAGAGGCGTGGCTATATACTTTGCTTTAGTAGTAAATAGAGTCACAGAAGTTTGCTTTTATAAAATCAAGAAACAAGGGCATTCCTATGAATTGACAGGTTCCGCTTGTACTTTTTCGATCTGTACGAATGTTAGCGTAATCTGCACCACTATATGTAAATAAATCTAATCAGTGCATCTTCGGATAAAACAAACCCATTTTTTTGTAAAAACAAGAAAACAAAATATTCTTTTTATGATTTTTAAGTGACTTTCTTTAAATGCTAACTGAAAACGTGTTACTAAACAAGTGTTAAAAGGTACATAGAGTATGCTAACAGTAAGCAAAGAATCGATCATACCTTTGTATAATCATTGGTCGATAGGCTTACCGGACTCATCGAAGTCGAGGGAGCCGCTGAAGCAATTGGAGTAGACTTCCCTTCAACTTTGTCGAAATCAAACTTTCTTAGCATCTCCTTCATATACTTCTACTATGAAAAGGAAGTATCAAGACTCTATTTGGTTGATCTGCAAGCTAAAAAAATTTGAGTTCTCCCATCATGCTCATCTCGAACTGTCTTGCATGGCTTGAGAGAAATCCTTGCAAAGAATTGCATTAATGGATCCGAAAATAATATCGTCAACATAAATGTGCACAACCAATAAATCAAACAAAATAGACTTCACAAATAAGGTGCAATCCACTTTACCTACTACGAAACTTCATGTCATGTTCTGAGTTGATCATACCACATTACATGGACTTTTTTAAGTCAATAAAGGCTTTCATGAGATTAAAAATGTGTTCTGATCTCGAGGGTTCTTCAAAACCGGGTGGTTGCTAGATATAAATTTCTTCTTTAGTGAAATCGTTTAAGAATGTGCTTTTGATATCCATTTGAAATAGCTTGATTCCCTTAAAACAGGGAAAGATTAATAATCGATGTGTTCCTGATGGGTATGTCCATGAGCAACAAGTCTTGCCTTGTACCTGATAACTATCACTGACTTATCCGATTTGTTCTAAATACCTCACTCAACTCCAATAACCGTGTAGTTTTTAGGTCTAGACACAAGCTCCCACATATGGTTTCTATTAAATTGAACAAGTTCATCATGCATTGTCATTAACCAAGAATCAATATTACAAGCCTCGTCGACAGACTTCGGCTCCACTGAGGACACAAGTGCAGACAACGCAAATGAATTCAAGTATGATCTTATTCGAATTCCTTTAGAGATGTTCCAAATCACCAACTCCTTTGGTTGACCTCTCACAAATATAAACTCATTGGGTCAACCATGAGAATTATTATTCTTAGGGATGCTAGAAGGATTTACTTGAGCATCTTTCTCAAATTAAATCTTGTAGCTGTGGAGTCTTGCTGAAGTTCTCATCGATCGAAACGTTGAATCATTTTTTGACAGTTATTGTTTTCTTATTGAATATTATGTAAGCTTTCCTTCTTGAAAAGTAACCTAAGAAGATTCCCTTGTCACTTTTAGGATCAAATTTGTCAAGATTATGCTTATTATTAAGAATATAGCATTTACTTCTAAAAATATGGAAATAACCAAACTTTGATGAACGTCCGGAATAAACCTCGAAACTTTAATCCTGATCGGATCAATGTTCTGTTTAAAACATAGAAGATTGTGTTTACCACCACTGCCTATATATATCTAGACAGATCAGACGACCCCCCTCCACTCGACCGCGTCCCGATATCATCTTCCATTTAAAGCGTCGTATTGACGAGGGGCTGGAAAGAGCCGATAACTTCCAATGGAGAATCTGACCAAACAAAAACGGAAGCCAATCCAATTTTTCTTGAGCAGTGTTCCCTCTTCATACCCTTCTATGTTCCTCTTCTGCTTCTGACACCCAAAGGACGTCGGCCACCTTCGACGGCTCGCTCGCCCCTAAAGAGGTGATTGACATCAAGAGGCCAGGAATCGATCTTGGTAGGTGCCTTGCACTGTAAACCCACAACATATATCTCTACGGACGTGGATCTACCGGTCACTGGTTTAGTGACCTCGACCTTCTTGAAAAGCCACTGGAGACAATAGAGAACAGTTGTATAATCTTGAGAACGGAAGACTTTGGTGACGAAGGTGCCATTAGGCGCCAGGACGTCGACGGCGAGCCATAGGGCATTGACGACAAGGGAGGACTGTGGTGGCCTCTTGCGTACAGGCTCCCCCGACGTTGGGAGAACCGTCGTGGAGGATGGCATCAAAGGTGGAGCAGCCATTTTGATTCCATGAGGTGCTCAATGGAAGCCCTGCGTCGAGCGGTGGTAAATATCCTCAATGAGGGAGTGAGTATCGAGGATGGGGTGGTGACGGGGGCAGCAGAGGGGGTCGGTGGTGGCGGCGGTGGGTTTAGAGACGAGGTGTAGTAAGAGGAAGTTTCTTACAAAATTACATGTTTATTTGTATTTACGGCCGATATTGAATATAATCATAATGACACAACTGATATTCCAAAAGAATGGACTTAACTAATATGTGCAAGAGCTAAGAGTGAGGGACATGAGTGATAAAAACTCTATACTATGTGTGCACCAAAGATATACTTTTTACATTAACTGCATTGTAAGTGTTATATTTATTCTCCCATATAAATGATTAATTTGTAGAGTCGACATCACAATTATCTTATCTTACAAGTTTATGGAATTTAGCTAAATGGTAAATAGACATTTATTTATTATATACATGCCCCCAAACATGATGTTAAAATTCTTATATTATAATCGAAAATAAAAAAATTACTTTAAATTTGATTATTGTGACAATTTCCATAATATACAAGCTGTTGTTACAATATTATTATTATTATTATATTATTATTAAGTCATTTAATTTGCCATCGTAGTTAGAGGAACCAGATATATTACGCTGATTTTCGTACTAGGTAAAGGACTTCATTGAATAACTTGACTGTCAAATTTTCATCTTATTTTAGGATTTAACTGGATTAACTTTGTATTAGATACCTTTCAAAAAAACTTTCTAATAAAGAGAAATTAAGAAGAGACGACTTAATTTCACTATTCTTGAAAAGTTTTAGTTTCACTATTCTTGAAAAGTTTCAATTTATTAGATAATACTAGTTTCTGGATAAATGGCAAAAAGGACCACATCTATATCTTTATTCCCTATTAAGGTGCTGGAGTGTGCGAGACTACTCGAAGAATTACGTTTGAAGTATAGGAAAGAGGAAGTAGAATGGAGGCAGAGATCCAGGCAGAAATGGTTGCGGGAAGGGGGATGCAAATACGAGATTTTTCCACTCAATGGCTTCAGGCAGAAGAAGGAGGAATTTCATTCAGAGTCTCGAAGTGGGAGGAGAAAGGGTGGCGGGCGACATTTTCTTGGGCATGCTCTCAGAAAGCATTTTATGGAAATGTCGAGAAGAAAGGGAGGCGAAGGGTGGGGGTGGCGAGGAACATGTGTGAAGTCGTTATCTGAGGAACATGTGCTTGGGCTTGAGGTGCCTTTTGTTGAGGAGGAAGTGAAAAACGCGGTGTGGGGTTTGAACGCGGATGGAGCACTAGGACCAGATGGCTTTTCGGTTCTATTCTACAGAGAGTTTTGGGATCTGCTGAAGGAGGAGGTTCTGGCAGTAATCAATGAGTTTAGAGACGGAAACAGGGGTTTTGAGAAGATTAATCGGGCACAGCTCTTCCTCCTACCCAAGAAGGAACGCCCGATGCGGGTGGAGGATTTTAGACCCATTGTGATGTCCAATGCCATCTATTTGATCATAGCCAAGGTCCTGGCAAATAGGTTGTGGCGGGTTCTATATGATGTGATACTGGAAAATCAAACAGCTTTTATACCAGGTAGACAGATGGCTGATGGAATTGTTATGGCTTCGGAGATATGTCTACAGTGGAGACGAGAAAACAAGAAAGGATTGATGTGGAAGATTGATTTCGAAAAAGCTTACGATTGCGTAGACTGGAGTTTCCTATGGGTTTCCTATGGGACTCTCTGAGGAGACGCGGGTTTACAAACCTCTGGATAGCTTGGATGAAGAGGTACGTCACGACATCGTCTTATGCAGTATTGGTGATTGGGAGGTCGGAGGGGGTTTTTTCCAGCCATAAAGGGGAGTGCGACAGGGATGCCCGTTAGCGCCAATGCTTTTTGTCCTGGTGACAGACGCATTAGCAGTGATGTTCAGGAGAGCGGTCGATGAAGGGTGGTGTGAGGGGTTCCGAGTAGGCAATATCTCAGTTCCCCTCCTACAATCTGCAGATGATACTATGATTTTTTTGAGAGGAACGGAAGAAATGCACAGAAGGACAAAGCAGTTGGTGCATATCTTCAGCATCATTTCTGGACTCAAGATCAATGCAAATAAGTCTGTTGTGATCCAGTTTGGGATGGATGAGACGAAGAGTAGCGAAAGGGTTTTGCTTCTAGGATGCCCCCTTGGGGACCTACCCATATCTTACCTTGGTCTTCCTTTGGTGGCAGGCAAGCTTAGAAAAAAAGAATGGGACATGGTTCTCAGGAGATTTGAGCAGAGGCTTGCGGGATGGAAGGTGGTTACTCTATCTAAGGGTGGGAAGCTGGTTCTCCTCAAGCATGTATTGTCAGCGATTCCAATTTTTTTCTTTTCAACTATGTTGATGCCGGCAGGGGTCAGGAAGAAGATAGAAGTAATGATGCGAAGATTTTTCTGTTCGGACGGGAAGCAACAAAAGACAGGCTTACATCTGGTAGGTTGGGAGGAGCTCACAAGACAGAAAAGCGAAGGAGGTTTGGGTATTCGGGATGTGGGCTGCATGAATAAAGCACTTCTGGCCAAGTGGATGGTGCAAATGTGGGGAAGTTCGGATAGATTGGCTATCAAACTGTTACGTACCATATATGGTGTTAGCGGAGCTCTAGAAGCAAGAAGAACACGTTTTGAGTCATCCCTTTGGAGCGGGGTTCAAGATATTATCCCGTAGCTGGCATCGAAGTTAACACCGAAGTTGGGGTCCGGACCGTGGTTCGTTTTTGGCAAGATAACTGGACAGGGGAAGGGGAACTTTGCAATAGGTTCCCTAGGCTATTTGCTTTGGCAGCGGATAGGGGGTGTACTGTGGCGAACACATGAGGCTCTGGTTCATGGGCCCCTCAATTCCTACAGCGCTGTCAGGACGAAGACTGGAGGAGTTGGGAAGACTGCAATCCGAACTTCCGGAACCAGGTTGCATCTCTCAGGGAAGGGACCACTTTATCTGGGAAGGGGAAAGATTCTCGGTGAAAAGGGCATACATGCTGCTCAGGGGGGAAGCAGATGACATTAAACAAGATATGAAGATAATCTGAGCGAGCAAGATCCCATGCAGAGTTAAGGTTTTTCTGTGGTGCCTCATAAGGGGTAGAATATGCGACAAAGCAAGAAGGGGCGGGTTATTTGGCCAATCTGGATACCATGTGCGATAGATGTGGCACGCAAACGGAGGATGCAGATTATTTGTTTTTTACGTGTCCTTTGTCAGTGCGGATTTGGAGTGATTTAAGGGTGCTGTGGATCCTGCATGGTGGTTCGATCGAATTTTGGAGGTCGGTAAGGGCGGTAGGGATGAACTCGACGGACGACTGTGCTTTGCCATTTGCAGCTCTGTGGGCCATCTGGGGAGGAAGGAATGATCTAATTTTTAAAAATCAAAGATTCTACTCAGAAAATGTAATCTCTCATTGTACGTCGTTTTATCGTTTCTGGTCCACAAGGTAAATGTAACTCTCTACTTTTTTTAATATATAAAGATTTCTGGCGGTGAGTCCCATCTCGAGATTTCACCCTTTTTCTCTCAAAAAAAGGTACTAATTTTTTAAACATAGTAATAAAAGTACTAAATTTTCAACTTCAGGATTTATCATTTATATAAAAGGATTACGGAAGTTTATATTTGAGACAAAAAATAGAATTTGATCTCTCTTTAATACATTCTAAAAATGAGGTCAACAACCGAGATTTTGATGCACAAACAAGCCTTGTTAATTTGTGATATACCTTGGTTTTCATTGTAAGAATAATGTTTATTAAGGATCCACCATTCTTCACGATCTATGAGTTCAGTTCAAGTAAATACGCCTGGAAAACTTTTTTATGATTTTTTAGCATTTAGATGGTATGGATGGGTGATAATGTTTGGATATGAATTGATACCTAATATCACTTATATTTTATATTTAGTAAAGTAATGAAAATTTTATGTTATTGTTATTTACTTTTAATGTGAAAAACATAGTGATTTTAATATTAGATGGAGGGTGTGAATCCATTTAAGGGGCATTCATTTCGGAAATAAGTGGGAATAAGGATGAAAAATAAGAAGAATAAGGGACTATTCTCTGTTTGGCGGGAAAGATAGGAATAAGGACAATAAGGTAGAATAAGGATATGTAAGGTGGAACGAAGATAGGAATAAGGGTGGAATAATGTGAAATAATGGGATGTGGATGAGAATAATCGTACTCTTGGGAACCGCACCGGACGGGGAGTTGAACCCTTATTCCAGTACTTATTCTCCAATAATATGATAGAGAGGGATGGAGGGAGGGACAAATGTGATATAAATGACCACATTAATGGGTTGATTTTGGAATAGGTTATCCGGGGGTGGATAACCCGTTTTTATGTTAGTGTGTTTGGTTGATAGGTTAAGGGCTGGGAGGGTTTGTGTGAAGTGATTTTATTGAAATTCGAAAAAGTTGATAGTTATTATGATATGATTGTATTGAAATTTGAAAAAGTGGGTAGTTGTTGTGATGTGATTGTATTGAAGTTTGAACTAGTGAGTAGAAGTTGAGTATTTTATGATTTTTAGATGATATGATGGTATAATATATCATTTTTTTATGGGAAGGGAGTGGAGCCCACTAGTGGATTAAAAGTGTGGGTTTTGGGGGATTACCCACCCAAAGTGGAGGGGGGTAACCCCCCAACCGAACGTCACCTTAGGGTTTGTTTGGTTACTGGGATAACCCGAGGTAACCCGAATTACCCCTATGTATTTTTGGGTTGGAATTCAATCACAAATCAATGTGACAACACATCACATTCCTTATTTCAACCCTCTTCAACTCTCATAACTATCCAAACAGCTATTATTCACAAGAAGTTGCGGCAACCGACCCCATCCCAGTAACCAAACGTATCCTTGGGAAACCCTATCTGACTTTTGGGTGCCCGGGGTAACTCGGAACCCTCGAACCCAAATAGGGCTAGAATATGCTCCTAAAAAGTTCCATTAGGCAACAAATTTACTTTAGTCTCTCAAGTCCTGCACATCACTAAAAAAAGCTCAGACAGTAAGCCACACAAGAATGAGAAATGTTTGGTACAATGAGAAAAATATCATTACAGCATTTGGGATGGAAAAAGTCCACATTTCGTCCAAAGGCAACCACCATATGACTGAGAACTGCTTCAATAGATTAATTAGCTTCGCGATAAGCTACAAAACTAAATCCTCAACCAACCCTTTAAAGAATTCATTCTTCCGAAAACCTATATACCACTGTCGGAAAGTGGTGACGTTTTAGTTTCACCCTCATATCAGTCTGAATCTGACTCTGCATTCCCGGTTTGTCGAACACTTCGCTTGGTCTTTGCGCCCATCCTAGGCTGACCAAGAGAAGATTCACCCTCGTAGACTATGACTTGGGCCTTCGCAAGCCTCTCCTCCAGTTCCTCTGTGCTGAAACCATCAGTGCCACCAAGTTGGTCGAATCCTACCTGTGTTTAGGACCCAGTTAGTAGCTCATTATTATACGAAAAGTAACAAGAAACAATGGCAACTTCAAGATTCAATACCACATAATCATCGACTTTTGCATTCTTTATGAGCGCAAGAGTAGGAAGCATGACGATCTTAAGCCTTTCCGTCAAGAAAGGGCTTTTCTCTGCATGAACTTTGAGGAAGCGCGTCTCAATATGCAGTTTAGCGAGGATATTTAGATGTTTGTCCATCACCTACGAGGAGCAGAGTTGTTTTTATTTCGAGGGCATACGACAATACAAAACACTGATATACTACACTGAATATTTGAGTCAACATGATATTCCGGACGTTCTCTCATTGTATGGAAAACAAAGGTGAACTGTGGCCATAACAACAAATATTTTTCTATAAAATATCATAAAAAATTCATAAATTCTACTGTTCTATATTAAACTTAAAAAAGGAAGGGCCAAAGACAACCTTACACCCCACTCAACTAATGTACCTTTTGGCACATTCATCATCAATTTCGAATCCTTCCTGTTCATAGCAATATTTCTAGCTACCATCTGAGTTCCTGTAAAAACGGGCAGGTGCTTTACAAACTATCTTAGAACAATTCTCAACCTAAACCCATAACGAAGAAAAACTGTGTTTTAGAGCCACTTGAGGTCAAATGTGGAAGGCACCAAAACAAAGAACTAACATATTAATTATCAAAATCATAAATCATCACATGACAACTTTCTGTGACTATAAAGTCGTGGAACCAAAGACCAGAGGCAAAACTTCCAAAGAAGCAAAATCATGATGACTTCTCTTCAAAAGATGAGAGAGGTCATGAATAAAAAAAACCAAAAGTAACCAATGCTGAGAAATTCCAGTAAGAAGCATGTAAATTCTATAGCATGGAGAATATATGCGAATCATATGCTAGAGGGTGAGAGCCTTGCTTAGTGCAGGGAGTTTTTGTATCACGTACTTGAATCACACTACATTAAGATTTGATCCAGTATATAAGAGTTAGAAAAAACATACTACCTAAATTGGTCAGGCTTTTTCATTGGATGTATAACAAATTCTAAAAATGCTTGCATAAAAAAAGGTATTGGCAGGATCGGTACCAAAAGGACCTCAACTGAACTATCTCCAATGCATCACCTCATTATGTAACATCCCAACACCACTCAGCCCAGGGTCAACTAATAAAAAAGGAATTCGACACCACGACCCTTGTAAACTTTTGCAGTCACAACTCCTGACATTTTCACATTTGCCCCACAACTCATGCAAACTTACTGGCTCTTACACCACAGCCCTTGTGGTTAACTTTTATCCATTTGGTTGTTAAAAAATATATGGAATCCGTCAAAAATATGTGATATGTACGCTTCATTATATCATATTTACAATGAATACACTTCCTTCTCCTTCCATCTCCTCTGCAAGGGAGAAAAAGAGGAAGAAGAAAGAGGGAGAGGAGAAAGAATCAGAGCAAGAGGGGGAAAATCCATCTCGAATTTTCATGTGGTTTGTGTTGTTTGACTAACTCAACAAGACTTTAAATTGATGCAAGGGTCGTGATGTATAACGAAGTAATATTACAAGGGTTGTGGGTAGGGGTGTGCATGGGGCGGATACCCAGTCCGTTCGATCGTGCCCCGCCCCCGACCCATTGTTAACGGGTCATAAACCATTCCAACCCACTCCAACGGGTATCCAGATGCAATGGTTATCCGGATTATATGAATGGATAATGGATACCCACGGATACCCGTGGAATCTTTGTAATAAATGGTCATAACATTATATGATATCTTTTTTCCTTTCTATTTTGAGAATTTATCCACTATAAATTCCAAACTACATAACATTAATATGAAGCATTCTATACCCGTGACATCAATTTCCTAGGAATCTATATTAATCTCGTGAAGTTAATGCCGGATTTGTGAGTTCTCTTAGGAAAAGCTGACATGATTATGGTACGAAAGTGAGACCCTCTTGTGGCCAATGCTATCCAGGTATAAGATCACAATCAAATCTATGAGTAGTAATTGATTCGTCTATGAGCTCCCAATATTTCATGTCAGTCTATTGCGACCATTCTAAGGTTCGGTGCCATTTCGCCGCTTGGAATAAAGAAAACCATATACAAATTGTGAAGGACATGGACAGTGTTATCTATTTTTTCTTTTTATTAAATATGGCTTGAAATTTCAACGAAATTCGGTAACATCAACGGAATTTCAATTTCTCCAAATTGACGAAATTGAAATGCATGAATGAAACTTGAACAGTACTTCTTTACATTTTCATATTTTTGATCGAAATGAGAAAAATATCGACGAAATAAGTTTCTTCATAACACAGATATGCTAGAGAAATCCACATTTACATGTATCACAGTCGATGACGAGTCATTCTATGCATTCAAAAAGGAGACACGTGACATTCATTTCACTTGGTAGAATGGCAAATCGATTAATATTATTGAAATAGCCCCATAACATTGAAGATATTATGGTTCTTGCAAATTAAAATTGCACCTAAGCATTTCTCATGCATGTAAAATGCAAATATCGTAAAATCAGACTTCAATTTTTTTTTCTCACGTCAAATAAGAATTAATTATCTACAAATCCACCACTACTGGGAGTCAAAACCTGAATAACTTTAGATAGGCTTGGAACTATTAGAGAGGAAATTGAGTACGTTGTTTGCATAAAAAAACAACGATGTTCAGAGGAGGATCATCATAATCACGATCCATATATAAATCAATGCATATTCATCGAAATTCACATGGATATGATCGTCGGTCCGAACTCGATCCTCAAGGAGTTCGCGTCGCTAGACGAGATCACGTTTGGCATCATCGGGCATGCGTACGAGTTTGCATTCTTCGATCGCATCGATTTGTAGGAGCTTGATCCACCTCCATTGCTGTGGACAATGATGTTGGCATGCCGAGAAGAAGGGGCATCAACGGTGAGGGAATCATCGGTTGGACGGGCAAGGAGATAGGCAGACCCATGTACATCACTCAAGTTAGAGGGGGGATAAGATGGGTCGATCCATGGGTACCCGTGGATCATAGGATTGGGTCCCCGTATGTCACGGGTCAAAGAGGGTTGGGTACCCAATCCGTCGTTATTTGTTGGATACCAATTGGTTTAGGGTCAACCCATATGGAGGGTCGGGTATCCATCATACTCTTGAACCATGCACAGCCCTAGTTGTGGGGTCAATATGATGTCATTGATTGCGGTATAATTGCAAAAGTTTATTAAGGAGGGGGTGTAAAAATCTCTAACAAAAAATAACCATGTAACCCATGAATTTAATGATGCAAGCTCAAATATTTTATTTTTTTCTGTTTTATTTGTATTTTTTGTTGTGTTATTTAATTACTAAAAATTTCAAAAATTACAAACTTTGGATGTGATTTTGGACAAAATTGACTCCCAATATAAAGCAACCTACTCTTAAGTAATGAGATAGATTGAATGAGTAAAATTTAATTTTGCCATAGGCTCTCTTTCTTCTTGATTTTCTTTCTTCTCCTCTACCATATAATCCCCATCAGGGGCCCATTTCTTCTCCCTCATACAACTTGGCATGCTTCCTCTCTCGACCATGCATGGGTGCACATTCCCACCCAAAACCTCACGTGATTGGCGTGCTTCTAATCTTTTTACTCTCACTTTCATGTTCTCATCCTATAAAATCCAAGCTGCATCATTTGGCATTCGAGCGTGGTCGTCATCCTTACGACTTAATGATCTAACAAGTTGCTTGAAGAAGACGATCAGATTGAAGAATAAACACTACATCCCATCTTCTTGTTATTACCCAGGATCATAGTGATTCTTGCTATTATCCAGGATCTTAGTGATTCTTGCTTCAAGATTCAAGGTACCTTAAGCCATGTATATGTGAAAATCATATCCATCGAGCAGGAGAAAATGCGAACCCATGCATCAACACCTTCCTCTATTATTGTTGGGAAAAGAAGACGAGTTGTTTATTCCATAAACCCTAGGCTCTCTTATATAGGAGAGTAGTCTGTTAGAAAATAGAGAATGCGGAAGCGAAACATGGAAAAAGATAAAGAAGAATAAGAACAGCGGGATTTATGTGGAACCCTGCTCCCTAAGGAGCGGGATGAAACCACGGGAGAATGCCTCAGAGGACAGGTTTGTCTATTGACTTTCTCAATGGATACAGGAGGTCTAGGGCTCCTTATATAGCCTCCACAAAGCCTCCAAGTCCCATCATTGGTAGATGTGGGACTAAACATATGGATGTGGTAAATGGATCCTGGAGAGATCCATTTACCCATCTCCCTCATGTATGACGCATACAACTCATACTCCAACAATCCCCCGTCAAAGCTGGAGCATGCAATGCTCAGCTTGGACAAACAGAAAGAAACTCAACTCACTCTACAAGACACTACAGACAATATCAACTCAATGCGCACAACTGCTGTTGTCGAAGACGTTGCTTCTCATGCAGTGCAGGTGAGGAGGACGAACGGGTTGGAGTGTGAGTCTGCTGAATCTCCTCATCGGAGAGCATGTACTCTGAACTGCGCCTGTCAGAGTCACTGCAACTGGAAACTGAGTCGCCTCGTCGGAGTACTCTGGCCCGCCACAACATGTGGACAACTGCTCCATCTCTGAAAAAAGGATCGAACTGAAAAAGACCGTGGAAGTGCAATCCTCGTCGGAGTCAACGGTCGCTGGAGAATGGAGTCTGAAAAATCTCCTCGTTGGAGTGGGTCTCTCCCATCTGGCACAGAGAATGGTACACTACTCTGGAGTATCTATGATACCATATGAAAACCCTGGCCCACATGGCATAGGGAATGGGATCTCTACTCGGGAGTCCCTATTGATCACATGAAAACCCTGGCTGAAACACAAAGAATGGATGGGGACCACTACAAAAGATGGCAAACATGTGCTCATCTGAAATAAGACTGCATCCATGTGTGTGTCTGAAACTGAAGATGACTCGGAAACATCTGACGTCGAGTCTGAAACTACACATCAAACTGGGACTCGGAATCTGAACGTCGAGTTGGGATTGCGCATGGAAATTCTTAATCTGAAAAACTGTAGAGTCTAAACATTCCAGCTGATCTGGAAAATCTGACATCTGGAGAAGACCTTCTACATATACTCCCCCTTTCTCCCATACTAGTCGGAATACATGACATCGACTATGTTGGGAGAAGACAATAAAAATGGGAGAAAGATGAAACATTAAAAAAAATTTCATGCGGCTTTTTTCCCTTTTTTTAAAGCCGTCCAAACACTTTTTTTAGTCGTTCGATTTCTTTTTTTATACGGCCTTTTTTTATTTTTTTTCCAAAATACCTGTGTACGGCTTTTTTCTTGTACGCGTCTTTTTTTCTGAATTTTTTTAACCAACTCTCGACCCTCTTTAGGCCCAAAAAAACATCATTCCTTTTTTTTAATTATGGGAAATCGGGCCCAACTTGACCTTTCACGTTAGGGTTCCCAAGTGGGAGCCCCTCTCATTCGAAGCCGTCGCCCCCGATGGGGGGCTCTGTTGCTCGAAGATGGCGCTGCACGCAGGGAAGGAGGAGCGCACCACGGGACTGAAGATCGAGTTGCGACGACGCCTGGACCCGCGGTGAGGTGCGCGATGGGCCCTGGAACGTGAGCTTGACCTGGAGAACGAGGAGGGGAGGAGCTGGCTCTAGGGTTCCCACCTGGGAATCCATTCCCACGAGGGTGCCGCAAGTGGGAGGGCACGATAAAGCGCCTGGAGAAGGTCGCCTGCGTGAGGCAGGTGGAGTCCTGCCCCCCCCCTCGCGATGCTGATGGAGATGGAGGAAGTCGAGGGCTCACGTGCCGCCATATGAGGAAGAGGAGATGCACGAGATCTGCACCGCAACAAGACTTCATCGCATGCGCGTGAAGCCGTTGTGCGGCTGCTGTGCGCCAGCCCGATGGGGTTTGAGGGCTTACGCTTGAAGGTGCAGCAGCCCGACGGGGCTCCGCCTGGGGCTTGCGGGGATGAGGAGAATCTGATTATGCTATCGATTGAAGGATTGGACACCGCATGAAGAAGAAGACTGGAGGGTCTTCGCGGGAGATTGCCTTCCGCCTGGAGGTGCAAGGGTTTTGCTGTTGAAATTCTTCACATAATTAGGGCATCATTACTCCTGGAACTCATAATTGAAACTAGGGTTCAAACCCTAGAAGCCTTCAGATCTTCAGAAATAGATTTGAATCTTGAACGAATTTACAAAAAATCCTTAAACAAATCTTCAAACTTTACAAATAAATCTTCAAGATCAAAATCGAATCTCGAACAAATTACAAAAAATAAATCTTCAACATAAATTCCTCGAGAATCGAACCCGCTCTGATACCATGTTAGAAAATAGAGAATGCGGAAGCGAAATATGAAAAAGATAAAGAAGAATAAGAAAAAGGGATTTACGTGGAACCCTACTCCCTAAGGAGCGGGATGAAACCACAGGAGAATGACTCAGAGGGCAGGTTTGTCTATTGACTTTCTCAATGGATACAGTAGGTCTGGGGATCCTTATATAGCCTCCACATAGCCTCCAAGTCCCACCATTGGTAGATGTGGGACTAAACATATGGATGTGGTAAATGGATCCTGGAGAGATCCATTTACCCATCTCCCTCATATATGATGTATACAACTTATACTCCAACATAGTCTATAGGTAAATTACATAAAGCGTTCATAAGAAGAAGAAAATAAGAAACAGTACAAATAACATAAAATATATCTCTATACTCCCCCTCAAGATGGAGCATAGATATCGATCATGCTCAGCTTTGACAAGCACTTCTGGAATGGTCCTCTAAGGCCTTGGTGAAAATATATGTAGTCTGGTCCCCTGAGCTGACATGAGATGTGGAAATAAAGCCCTTCTGGATCATATCTCGTATATAATGACAATCAACCTCGATGTGTTTGGTTCGTTCATGAAATGCTGGATTATTGGCAATAAATATAGCAGCTTGATTGTCACATTCCAGTGCCATAGGAAGTGGGGCCTCTATATATAGATCTGTAAGAACAACTTTACCCCACATCATTTCTGTACTGACCTGTGCCATAGTCCTATATTCAGACTCATCACTAGATCTGACTACAACAGTTTGTTTCTTGCTCCTCCATGAGACAAGAGAATCTCAAACGTATACAGCAAATCCGGTGGTGGACTTCCTATCCTTTGGACATCTTGCATAATCTGCATCTGCGCATGCTGAGATAGTGACCTCATTGCCTCTCTTGAACAATAGACCTGCACCTGGAGGCAAGGCCTTAAATGTCGGTTTCGGTCACCATTTCGGTATCGACCAAAACAGAATTTCGATGGAATTTCGGTGGAATTTCGACCGAAATTTCGGTCATTTCGATCATTTTTTGTACTAGGTCCCCCATATTTCGGTCATTTCGGTCATTTCGGTCGAATTTCGATTTCGACTGGATATTGATATTCGACAGAAATTCGATCGAATTTCGCTGAAATTTGAGGCCATGCCTGGAGATGATTTAAGGTACCTGAGTATTATCTGTATAGCATCCATATGTACCTGGCGTGGTTGCTCTATGAACTGGCTCACCCGACTAACAGCAAAAGATATATCGGGTCTGGTAATGGTGACATAGAGAAGTTTTCCTACCTGTTCTTTGTATCTCCTCCTATCCACCATGATGCAGCGCGGAACAGAAATGTAGGGCTGCATATTTATTTAATATGTTAATTTTATTTTACGTTATTGGAGTCGTCGTATTTTTTAATTAAATAAACGGGATCGCCTGTGATCTCAATTAGTTAGATATTTGAATTTCAAATTAGTGGTTAGTCGGTTAGAGTCAATTTAGGATAATTAGTTATTTTTTCTATTTTTGTAATCTCACCCCTCCTATATAAAGGGATGATAGACTACTTATGTAATCAGTTCAGTTGTTATAAAAATTGAGATTTATTCTCTGTCTCCTCTCCCTTCTCTCTTCCCCCCACGTGATCTACACGTTTCTCCTCTCCATCCCCTCGTGTTCCCGACGAGTTCTCATCTCAACCCCTCCAACTTATTCTTCCACCAAAGATCCACCATCAAAAATTATTTTCGTCGACGCGCAAAAATCTGATTTGCATCATTTGATCAGAGCATGGCCTACAGATCGTCCTCACGATCTGACGATCCGTCTAGACGTTCGCACCGACATGCATCGAGGGACCATCGTTCGTCCGAACAAAAACGGCGAGCCAACTACGCTTACAACAAGAAGATGGACGCACTGCGTGATTTCCGGTCCAAATGTCAAGAATTCGAGACCAAATGTCAAGAAATGATCGCTAATTTCAGGCTATGCGCGCCGCCAGATCGAAGGCTCCAATGACACCAATCACCGAAACCGATATCGACGAAGAAAAACTCGCCGACGGCAACCAAATGCTTGCAGTCCAGGAGGTTTCAGATCTGATTCCGCTACCGGACTCGATTCCATCGCCCCCTCCAACTGTCCCGGCACTGCCCAAACTACCCCAGGTACCTCCCCTGCCTTCCTCGACGACCACAGCCCCAGCCCCATCCACGACACCCCCGCCATCCGTTGCCCTTACACCCCTGTCAAAACCCCTTGCTTCATCCCCGTCGCCGATCCCCTCGTCACCCTCGTCCCTTCCCGCTGACCCGCTACCCCCTCCCCGCCCTCGCACCTCCTGCGCCACCCCACGCGCCTCCGCTACCCGCCCTCGACATCGCCCCCTCACCGGCCCGCACCCTTTCCCCCACGCAAAGCTCCGCACCTCCGCTTCCCTACGTGTCCGCCTCCCCCCTCTATTCTCCCCTCCCGTGCTCCTCTTCACGCCGAACCCTAACTCACCCCACCCGCCGCCTCTCCGGTTCGATTTCCCCCTTTTTCCCGCCGCCCTTCATCTCCTGCCTCCCGTCGCGATTCCGCCTTCCCTCGCGCGCTCCAAACTGTGCGCCATCGTCTCACCCCCCCTCCTCGCTGCCTCACTCCGCATACCGCCTCCCTCTCCTCGCCAGCCCTCCGCCACGCGTGCGAGCCACGCCTCTCCCCCCCCCCCCTCCTCTACCGTTCTGTTTGCCCCCCCCCCCCCCCACCATCTCCATCCCGCAACCCCGTCCCCGCATCCAACCCCCCCCCCCCCTCACGCTTCTGCAAACCGTCTGCACGCTGGCCCTCGAGATCGCACGCACCGCCCTCACCGCCTGCACGCTCGCCGCCTAGCCGCTGCCGTAGCCGCCACTGTCCGCATAGCTGGTGCGAGAAGATTGGGAATACCCTAACAAAAGGTCCGAACTTTAAGGGGTTCGACTCCCCTGAAATGTGGGAATGGGAGTTAACTTGGGAAAATTGCAAGAAAATTCCCCCATGCAAAGGATTTGATACAAAGGGAAAATTCAAAGGCTCCTCTTGCAAAATACTTTTAAATGAAGGGGTACGAAATTTGCCACTTCAACCCCCAGGAGCGGAAATATTTTAAGAGAAGTGCTGAAAAGAGGAAATCTGGGAATCCTCCTAATCCAAATAGACTAGGACCTTGGGTTTCACCTATTTAAAACCCCATGGCTTCCTTCATTTTACACACCTCCTCCTCTACTCTCATTGTGTTATTGCTTTTGCTATGGATTCTCAAAAGGCCATGTTGTTCATACCTCATCAATTTTTAATCACCGCAAAGAGGAAACAAAGACGCCGCCATTTGCGCCACACATGTTCTTCCACCACGAAGGCCACGTCACCAACGCCCGCGTCACGCTTGTGTGGATTCTGTTGGAAATGCGAGCCCACGGCGAGCCATTATGCAATAAAATGTTATTGCAATTCACTCCTTAATCTGAAATAAAGAATACATAGTTTGCATAATAGGTCCCTTAGTACAATTAGGGTTATGTACCATGGCCATCTTAATAATCATACAGCTGTTGATTCAATTATTGAATCATAGAGGCTGGTGCTTAGATGAATATCTAATGAGTTAGATTGAGGACTCATCAAGCACCGTCAAATGATTATTAAGAGATGATCTCCAACCTGAGTAGGAGATGGCAATCCTATCTCATTTAGGTTGATATCTGACCGACCTCTTGATGCAGGTCCTCTGCATAGGAATAGAGATTCGGAGGTGTCGGATGAGTTAGGTCAAAGAGTTGACTTAACGAGATCGAGATAACCAAAGTCCTATATCATATGCTGTCATGATATAGGCACACATCCTCTGACCGGAGACAGATGTGTTACTATATGTCTGAGTATGTACATTTGGCAGACCAATAGGTTGATGGCCTAATCAAGGTCTATACACCGGCGCGCTGGTGTGCATATAAGGGCATATGAGTAATACGATCTCTCAAAGGGATCATACAGGTTCACTACTGAACCGGAAGACATGAGCTCACTCATGAGATATTGGGAAGAATCAAATTCCGTGCGCACGGTCGTCTCGCTTTGGAAGCTTGACTGAATTTGTTGGTTTGATATATACTTTTGGAAAGTATATGATCAAGACCTAGGTATGATATATGCTTTTGGAAAGTATATGATCGATACCGACTCCCAATGATCGAATGAGAAACTTACTGATAAAACCCTGAAGTAGACAGTATAAAGTTGATCCAATACTTCAGGTTTAATCTGGGTCTTCCAGTATGCAGGATGTACAGGTATTGGGAATGCCTGAGGGTGATGTGATCATAAACGGTTGTATAACCATGACGCTTCCATTCCTAGGGAGTGATGAAACGGGTCTGGATTTTAGTGACTCCTCTTAGTAGAGAAGTAATCTGATCTTAGTCCAAATGTTGGATTGGACATTAATCTGAATGTGATTTAGATTCAATGAGAAGATTAGATTTGCGGTCTTGATTTAATCAAGCATCTATGGGAGGCCCGAGATCTGGATTTGAGATGTGATCTCAATATCCATGTCACTATACGTGGAACAATACAATCGCCCTGTCCTTATCTCCAAGTATTCGCGGAGAAAGCGCATTGTCCTTGAAAGAGTTCATGGATAATTCTATTGTTGATATATGTATCCGAGCATTGAGAAAATGGATAATTAAATGTGATTTAATTATCATGAATAATATGAATTTGATTCATATTATAAGGAGAGTTATCTTAGATAATTAAATGTGATTTGATTATCAAAGATGTGAATAATGTGAATGTGATTCATATTATTTGAACACATGAGATAAAGAGATCCGAGATGATTAAATATGATTTAATTATCAAGGATAAGAATAATGTGGATAGTAATATCCAATTATTCATAATATATTATAAATGTGATTTATAATGTATTAGAGAGAGTTAAATATAATTTATATTGGTAGATTAATTATTAATGTGTATTGGATACACATTGTCTAATTAATTGAAAATGTAAATTACATTTTGTTTTGGGTTGTGAATGTGATTCACAATATTCCAATGTCAAGATTGCAATATTCCCAAAATTAATTGAGAATTATTTTTTGGTGAATAATTGTTGGAAAATAAGTTGAGAGAAAAACAAGGAGATATGCAATCCCATGGGAATCCATGGGATTGCCCTCCCCATATGGGAAGAGGGGGGCGGCACCAATTCCTTTATGGAATTGGTGGCCGTCCACTCCTCCCAATAGGGAAGGAGGCTCTCATTTGTTTTTTCACTCCTTATTTAGTTGATTTAATTTGGTATTAATATATATTTGATTTATCAAATATATTTAATCAAAATTAAATCACAAGTTGTTGGTTTTTACCAACAACAATCTTGACCATTGGATTGTCATAAATCAATCTCAACCATTGATTTTATATGACACATGGATTGAGATCCATGGATCCCAAAACCCTATAAATAGAGAGGCATACCCATGCTCTCTCTTTACACACACATAATGCTTGAGAAGCATCTCTCTCTCCCTCGCTCTTTCTCTTTAGAGGTCAGCCCTCTCTCTCCCTCTCATGGCCGTCCACCATGGATGCCATGGAGAGGTTCTCCATCGCCGCGGCATCGTCGTTATGCTGCCTGTTCTTCTGCTCGTGGATCTCCATCTCCTTCGGTGCGCCTCGCTCGTGAAGAAGATGTTGGATCTCGTGTGTCGAGATCAGGAGATCCGCCGCTTGGATCATCAACTTGGATTGCGAGAAGCACGCGGTTCATCCCCGCGCTCGCAAGCGTCTCCTCCATCGGATCGGACTTGAGACAGGAGGTCTCTTCGTTTAGAGACTTGATCGCAACCACGCTTCAAGAGGTAATCCTAATTACTTGTTTGTGGTTTAGACGAAACGATCCGAGAAGTGTTCTTGGATCATGTGGTTTCGTCGTAAGAAAATTTTTTTTTTAATTCCGCTGCATCGAGCAACTAGTGCGACTAGTCGCTCTTCGTCGTATTCGATACGACGCTCACGCTTCCGTGATGCGCTTGAGGATCTAACCATATCCTTCAAGTGGTATCAGAGCCTTAGGTCGATGGTTTCGAATAGTGATTCGTTAACCAAGGACGACTTGGGTTCGCTAAGGTCGCGAAAGTTTTCATCGCATTTGATTTCGCAGATCTGTTTAGTAAATAAATTAGGCACTGTTTAAATTGTTTAAACATGAATTTTATACTTGGATTATGTTCCCCATTAAATAAGGAAACCATAGGATCTGAGTTTGCGTAAATCGGATTTCGTATGCTCGAGATATGGTCGTTTTAATGAACATGTATGCACTGTTGCGGGAACTGTGAATCTGAACGTGATTAAAATGTTAATTACTGTTTAGGCTTGCCTCGAAATGCGTGAAACATCACTTAGGTTCTGTCCTAAATCAAATTAGCAAACTTTAGAAATTGACTTTGCTTAATTTGGATTTAATATGATTGAGATATGCCAATTTTAGTAAGTAGGGGTCACTGCTGAAATTGCTTTCCTAATCTAGAACCAAGTGATTGTCAATTAGTGAAATTAATTGTTAATTTCGTGAAATAATCTTGAAAAATATTTGTGAAATATTGAAACATAATTATTTGCCTAATTGACTTGGGCCCAACCAATTAGTTGATTAGATTTGATCTAAACCTTAATTGGAATTACAATCATCAAACTTCTTGCTTGAATAGGACTCGGGAATTTGCCTAGCAAATTTCCTTAAAATCAAAATTATTTTGATTACTATATGGTATAATTTCGGTTGAAGAACCGATGATCATCTCAAGTACAAAATAATCAATTTGGCATTATCCTTTCCCGAGGCGGATATGGTGTCTAGTCGGGGATCGCTGGGTCAGCGGGTTGCAACGTATGTGGTCCGCCCCACTCCCGTCGGTACTGGCCATGACAGCGGGTAGGGCCGGGATAATGTCCAAGGGATTATGATGTATTTTTCTAATTATTAAAATACGAATTAATACGTACTTTGAGAATAATACCATATATATATATTCAAGCATAAAATTAAGTTTGATTGATTAAATTGGATTGATAATTAATTTAATATGATTAAGTTAATTATATCCAATTAAGAATACTCTAATATGATTAGAGTTAATAATTCCCTTGGAAGAATTAATTATATGAATATGATTCATAGTAATTAATTAAATTTGAATAAGAGGTGGAGGATCACATAAGTGACATCCATGGTCTCCCGTCAAGGCGAAGGGTTTCCGTCGCCAGGGATTGTATATAGGAGACGCCTGTACGTAGTGACAGCTCCTATATACAAGCGCATCTAGATCGGACTCTTTGCTTCTCGAAAGAGTAAGGCCGTATGCGTAGTGACCCCAATATCGGATCCTCATACTATTGGGGCGATATTGGATTGCGCATAGCGAGTTCTATTCCTGTTGACGGTTGGTTCAATTAACGACGGGTCAACATCACCTTAGGGGTGGTGGGCCCGGGTGTTAAAGACCGAATTGGGAAATGCAAGTTGGACTTGCAAGGCGGAATGTGTTCCCGCTTCTCTTTATTGGAGTTGCAGTTTCTCATATTATTGGGATGTAACAAAGATAAAGAGGAGATCCCAGATCTTGCTGAGATATAATGGTAAGTATATCTCTTACATTGAAAGTGATTAAGGGAATGAACTTTCATTGTTGACATGGCAAGACAACTTTGATATAAAAACTCCTAAATCAAAGTATAATATGTGTATATATATAAATATATACCCTTATGCAAATTACTTATTTCAGATAATCCTTCATTAAACCCACTCAATGTTATACTCATTAATAACCAGTAGAATATCATGGAATGGACTCTATAATCCAGATATTGTACTTGCAATTGGACACACAATGTATGTGGTTGCAATGTGCAAGTTTCCTCATAACAATGAGAAGTGATAATTAAATAGACAATAGGACTAAAACCCTAGGGTTTGTATGTCTCTATAAGTCTTGATCTTATCGAATGTACTTTTGAAGTGACATGTCGATGATGATCGTAATTATCAAATTAATCCTTATAAAACCAATAAAGATATTCTGGCATGCATATGTGCTCTTGACATTCAATCATGAATGACATGGTTCTCTACATCATGTAGAATGGTAGCTCTATTAGAGATAATGTATTCAAATTGTTTGAATACCTACCTGAACCGATGCTTCAAAAAGTTTAGATGGATGTAGATGATGAGTGTCATCATTCTACTATCTATACTCTAGTCATTCATGAAGCTTCATAATATTCATATTATATGAACTTAAAAGAAGTTTGTATAAATGTTGAAATACTCTTATATTGAAATTTTTGATTTTAACATAAGAGATCCTTGGTCTTGAGCAAAGGTTGCTTATAGACAAAGGGAGCGCAGTGGAAGCATGGGTTGGACCCAAGCAAGAAGTATAATCAAATAGTTGACTGTACTTCTGTGACTTCCATATGACATCCAAAGAGTTGGATGAATGCCAATACTGCAATAAGTTGATGTGTTGATAGTATGACTATCAAGTCTTTCTAGAATCCTCAGAAAAGGACTCGGATGGAGCATCAGTATAATCTACATATAATCATTGATATTGACTTACTTATTTGATAAGATAAAGTCTAATAATTGTATCTCAAATTTTCTAATGACACTTGCAATTGGTTGCATATGTATTAGAAATTTGATCTTAAGGTTTATTGGTCATCCATGTTGAAAGTGATGCAAGTGTTGCAACAATTTCCATGAGATCAATAGACTTCATATTTTCAGTGGGAGCCCTTAGTCTTAGAGAATGTCTCTATGACCTAGATATTAGAATACACTCATTGTTTATTTCTAATTGTTGGATATAAACATGAATTCTGTAATAAATCTATCATAAAGAGTTATGATGGAGATATTTCAGATAGTAATCTTACATCTAGTGGACTCCACTAAATTAGAAATTAATGAATGGTTCATTAAGATATCTAATACTGAAAATTAAACCTTTAAAAGATCAATAGGAGGATAAAGATCATTTGACAATGATCTGGCATCAAATTTTGGACATATGTCTGTTGATGAAATCAATGGACTGGTAAGACATGAAACTTTAGATTGTCTAAAGATTCAAATCTCACATACTTATGAATATTGTATTCAAAGTAAAATGTCTAATACATCCTTCCTTGGGAAAGGTGTAAGATGCCTAGGTATTAAGGATCTCATACATATTGATGTATGCAGATCATCTATATCATAGTAAACATTATGGATATGTGATATCTGTTAATGATTATGTATGATATGAGATTTCTTCTCTTCACCTAAGAAACCTTTGAAATGTTCAAAGATTTCGTAATTTTGGTTTAGAACCAAAGTTTGAAGGAAGATGAAATGAATTTGATCTAACCAAGGTAGCATGTACCTATTAGATGAATTCAAGGAATACCTTATGGAGATGTGAATATCATTCCTATCTCAATCCTCCTGATGAACCTTAACTCAACAGAGTTGTAGGGAGATACAATTGATCATGTGTGACATGATTTGATCAATGATTAATCATAGCATAATTATCTCTTAGTTTCCAGGTATATATATGTGGTAGAGACTACATTATATATCCTTAATAAGGTTCCATGAGATTAAGCTGGAATCTGGCACTAGAGAGTGCTACTTCATTAGGAAAATAAAGGATGGTATTGGATACCTACTTTATGACCTTGAGATTCTTAAAAGATCTAAACTTTGAGAATATGATTCTTATAGGATGACTCTCTTGAGAATCAAGATGAAAATGAAGTAAAGGAACTCATTTAATCTTGAAAAGATAATGAGGCTCCTGAAATCGGAAACTAAATAGACAATTAAAGATGAAACATTAATACCTCTTCAAATAAGTTTGAGGATGGATTCCATGTGTCAGTTAAATCTGAAAATGATCGGACTTCATGTGATGAAGCTCCTGAGGATCATGACATGGAAAGATGGATGTTAGCAATAAAAGTCTAATGTAGACTTCATATACAAGTGTTGTATATGGACCCTCGATGATCCACCTATATGGGTCAGACCCATTAAGGTGTAAATGGATCTTCAAGAGAAAGAGGGAACCTGATGAGAAGGTATAGACCTTCAAAGCACGGTTCGTAGCCATGAGCTACACACCGAAGAGAAGGCTTCGCTAGCGATAAGACTTGCTCTCCAGTGACCTTGCTTTAACCCATCAGAATATTGCTAACTATAGCTACACAACTTTTCTATGACATCTTCATGGTGTGATTCAAGATTGCATTCCTCTATGAATGCCTCTCTGAGGATATTCATATGAAGTAGCCCCAGGGCTTCATGGTTGAGGAAAGCAAGGTGTGCTAGCTGAAGAACTCCATCTTTGGACTCAAATAAGTTTCTTGTAGTTAGAACATAAGATTTAATGAAATTATAAATGTTATGATTTCAGATAAAATCTTGATGAACCATGTGAAGCTTAGTGGGAGTGCCATTGTGTTCATCGTGCTTAATGTAGATATTATTCTAATCATATAAGAATAAATGATAAGTGTTTTGGTTGTTCCATACCTTGAGATACGATTTCAAGGATACCTCTTAGATCTTAATTCTGAAGTCGTTCAGAAGCAAAGAGAAGAGGGTATTGGGACTGTCGCATTAGTAGTACACCTTGGACTTATTCCATTTTCTGGACAATTCCAAGAAAAGCTTCATTCCCTTAAGATGTGGTAGTGACCTGTCTAGAGGGATAGCACCTCAAAGAGTTGAGGAAGTGAATGCTAGAACTGCTTGCACTAATGCATCAGTTATGAGAAGCTGAATGTATTCTAGATGTGTACAAGAACCAGATGTCTACCATGCAGTGGGAGTGGTAAACTGTTACTAATCCTGCTATGGAGATAAAACACTTCATTGCAGTAATAATAATATCTTCAAAGATGATAAAACTTAGAGATAGTGATCTCAAAGTCTTATCTTCAAAAGTTTAAGATCTTGTAGATAGTGATCTATAAGGGTCTTGACTGCAGAAACCTTAGGAGATAGAGATCTCCAGGAATGAAGGTATTCTAATAAGGATTATGGGAATACTGGTTATGATAATTAATAAGATGTAGTGTCAAGGACACTATAACCAACAAAATTGAGTATCGGTTGCATGAGATGCAACATTCGCATTGGATGCGAGCACTGTTACTAGGAGATATGCAAGTGCCGTAAAAGGACTTGGCGTAGTCTCTTGGGAACGGAGTGACTGATCAGCTTACCTAGCTATTTTCTAAATAGCTTATGATTGTCACATGAGTGTGGGTTTAAATGATTAGTCCAATTAATGGCTCTTTGGGCTAGTGGGAGATTGTTGGAAATGCGAGCCCACGGGGAGCCATTATGCAATAAAATGTTATTGCAATTCACTCCTTAATCTGAAATAAAGAATACATAGTTTGCATAATAGGTCCCTTAGTACAATTAGGGTTATGTACCATGGCCATCTTAATAATCATACAGCTGTTGATTCAATTATTGAATCATAGAGGCTGGTGCTTAGATGAATATCTAATGAGTTAGATTGAGGACTCATCAAGCACCGTCAAATGATTATTAAGAGATGATCTCCAACCTGAGTAGGAGATGGCAATCCTATCTCATTTAGGTTGATATCTGACCGACCTCTTGATGCAGGTCCTCTGCATAGGAATAGAGATTCGGAGGTGTCGGATGAGTTAGGTCAAAGAGTTGACTTAACGAGATCGAGATAACCAAAGTCCTATATCATATGCTGTCATGATATAGGCACACATCCTCTGACCGGAGACAGATGTGTTACTATATGTCTGAGTATGTACATTTGGCAGACCAATAGGTTGATGGCCTAATCAAGGTCTATACACCGGCGCGCTGGTGTGCATATAAGGGCATATGAGTAATACGATCTCTCAAAGGGATCATACAGGTTCACTACTGAACCGAAAGACATGAGCTCACTCATGAGATATTGGGAAGAATCAAATTCCGTGCGCACGGTCGTCTCGCTTTGGAAGCTTGACTGAATTTGTTGGTTTGATATATACTTTTGGAAAGTATATAATCAAGACCTAGGTATGATATATGCTTTTGGAAAGTATATGATCGATACCGACTCCCAATGATCGAATGAGAAACTTACTGATAAAACCCTGAAGTAGACAGTATAAAGTTGATCCAATACTTCAGGTTTAATCTGGGTCTTCCAGTATGCAGGATGTACAGGTATTGGGAATGCCTGAGGGTGATGTGATCATAAACGGTTGTATAACCATGACGCTTCCATTCCTAGGGAGTGATGAAACGGGTCTGGATTTTAGTGACTCCTCTTAGTAGAGAAGTAATCTGATCTTAGTCCAAATGTTGGACATTAATCTGAATGTGATTTAGATTCAATGAGAAGATTAGATTTGCGGTCTTGATTTAATCAAGCATCTATGGGAGGCCCGAGATCTGGATTTGAGATGTGATCTCAATATCCATGTCACTATACGTGGAACAATACAATCGCCCTGTCCTTATCTCCAAGTATTCGCGGAGAAAGCGCATTGTCCTTGAAAGAGTTCATGGATAATTCTATTGTTGATATATGTATCCGAGCATTGAGAAAATGGATAATTAAATGTGATTTAATTATCATGAATAATATGAATTTGATTCATATTATAAGGAGAGTTATCTTAGATAATTAAATGTGATTTGATTATCAAAGATGTGAATAATGTGAATGTGATTCATATTATTTGAACACATGAGATAAAGAGATCCGAGATGATTAAATATGATTTAATTATCAAGGATAAGAATAATGTGGATAGTAATATCCAATTATTCATAATATATTATAAATGTGATTTATAATGTATTAGAGAGAGTTAAATATAATTTATATTGGTAGATTAATTATTAATGTGTATTGGATACACATTGTCTAATTAATTGAAAATGTAAATTACATTTTGTTTTGGGTTGTGAATGTGATTCACAATATTCCAATGTCAAGATTGCAATATTCCCAAAATTAATTGAGAATTATTTTTTGGTGAATAATTGTTGGAAAATAAGTTGAGAGAAAAACAAGGAGATATGCAATCCCATGGGAATCCATGGGATTGCCCTCCCCATATGGGAAGAGGGGGGCGGCACCAATTCCTTTATGGAATTGGTGGCCGTCCACTCCTCCCAATAGGGAAGGAGGCTCTCATTTGTTTTTCACTCCTTATTTAGTTGGTTTAATTTGGTATTAATATATATTTGATTTATCAAATATATTTAATCAAAATTAAATCACAAGTTGTTGGTTTTTACCAACAACAATCTTGACCATTGGATTGTCATAAATCAATCTCAACCATTGATTTTATATGACACATGGATTGAGATCCATGGATCCCAAAACCCTATAAATAAAGAGGCATACACATGCTCTCTCTTTACACACACATAATGCTTGAGAAGCATCTCTCTCTCCCTCGCTCTTTCTCTTTAGAGGTCAGCCCTCTCTCTCCCTCTCATGGCCGTCCACCATGGATGCCATGGAGAGGTTCTCCATCGCCGCGCCATCGTCGTTATGCTGCCCGTTCTTCTGCTCGTGGATCTTCATCTCCTTCGGTGCGCCTCGCTCGTGAAGAAGATGTTGGATCTCGTGTGTCGAGATCAGGAGATCCGCCGCTTGGATCATCAACTTGGATTGCGAGAAGCACGCGGTTCATCCCCGCGCTCGCAAGCGTCTCCTCCATCGGATCGGACTTGAGACAGGAGGTCTCTTCGTTTAGAGACTTGATCGCAACCACGCTTCAAGAGGTAATCCTAATTACTTGTTTGTGGTTTAGACGAAACGATCCGAGAAGTGTTCTTGGATCATGTGGTTTCGTCGTAAGAAAATTTTTTTTTAAATTCCGCTGCATCGAGCAACTAGTGCGACTAGTCGCTCTTCGTCGTATTCGATACGACGCTCACGCTTCCGTGATGCGCTTGAGGATCTAACCATATCCTTCAGATTCCGCCATTCGCTCCACACCAATTTTTCCATGGGAAGCCAGAGAATGCGGATTCGAAATTATCAACCTCCAAGCCTGCAGATCCGGCAATTCGTCGGGAGACGAATTTTTAAAAGCGGAGGAGAGTTGATGCAGCGCGGAACAGAAATATAGGGCTGCATATTTATTTAATATGTTAATTTTATTTACGTTATTGGAGTCGTCGTATTTTTAATTAAATAAACGGAATCGCATGTGATCTCAATTAGTTAGATATTTGAATTTCAAATTAGTCGGTTAGTCGGTTAGAATCAATTTAGGATAATTAGTTGTTTTTTCTATTTTTGTAATCTCACCCCTCCTATATAAAGGGATGATAGACTACTTCTATAATCAGTTCAGTTGTTATAAAAATTGAGATTTATTCTCTGTCTCCTCTCCCTTCTCTCTTCCCCCCACGTGATCTACACGTTTCTCCTCTCCATCCCCTCGTGTTCCCGACGAGTTCTCTTCTCAACCCCTCCAACTTATTCTTTCACCAAAAATCCACCTTCAAAAATTATTTTCGTCGACGCACAAAAATCTGATTTGCATCACACCACATCAATATCATTGCCATATAGTTTCATGCTTGGATCCATAGGTGTAGTGGCAGGTCGACATCCAAGCATTCATGTTTCACTTAGCAAGTCAGTGACATATTTCCCCTGGGTCATTACAAGTCCTTCTTGATTTCTAGCAAACTCCATTCCCAAAAAATATCTAAGGACCCCAAAATCCTTGGTGACAAATTCACGACCCAGCATTTCTTTCCCCCTCATGATTCCTTGTATGTCATCTCCTGTAATAAGGATATCATCAACAAACACCATATTGCAATCATACCTCTGGATGTCTTCTGTATAAAGAGAGAATGATCTGCATTAGAACGTTCGTACCCCTATCTTTCAAACAAGTCTTATAGAGGTTTATGTTATGTCATGATGTACCGTTACGTATTTCTTATTTTCTTCGTGTCTATCTATGTAATTTAACCAAGGGTTTTCTCTCTATATAAGAGACCCTAGGGCTATGTGGAATAATAACGAAGAGTTTTGCTCTAACATGGTATCAGAGCCAAAACCCTAATCTAGGATTTCTTCTCCACCCGCCTGCGCCCCCCCCCCCCCCGGCCGCCCGCCGCCCCCTCCCTTCAGCCGCCGCCCACCCCAGCCGCCGAGGCCCCAGCCTCCCGCCGCCGCTACCCGCCGCTCACGGTTCTTCCGTCTTCTCCAGCCGCCGACGAAGCCCTTCTCCCGACTTCTCCTTCTCCGGTCGACGTCGATTCATACATGGGTTCAAGTGCATAATGTCTACATATGCGCTTGAATCCAAACGGGTCTTTGTAGACACCAGTTCTTTTGTCTATCATCCCTAAGTCTTGTTCTCCGGCGATATGTCAGAACAAAAGGTTGATATGCCCTCCATAGGTGCCTTTAAGGGTTCGGCGCCAATAGTCAAAATGGACGGGACAAACTATGAGCTCTGGTCGATGCAATTCATGAGCTTAATGAAGTCAGGCAGTAAGAAGCACATTCTTACCGAAGATGAACCGGCAGAGAAGACGGGGATATATGCCTCCTGGGAGGCTGATGATGCGTATGCCAAGGTCTGGCTATCAGGGACACTTTCGATGGTGATTGCCAATGACGTCCTCCATCAACCCACCGCCAAGGCGATGTGGGATATTCTTGCTACTACATATTCTCAGGTGCGGAACGAGACTAAGATGATGCAGCTGCAGCATGATATTTTCACGATGAAACAAAATGGACGGCCACTTCATTCTCTGTACACGTCACTGCGAGGGATGTTCGAGAAATTATACAGTACCATCCCGCTCACAGCCACTCCTGAGCAACAGAAGACTTTCCGCAATGCTACCATGGTGGGAGTATTACTTGCAGCTCTAGATACTGAGTACGAGGCCGCCCGCTCTCAGATCCTTGCTGATGCTACTATTCCTCCTATGGAGGAAGTCTATAGGAGGCTCAGTCGTATCCCTGTTTCGTCCAGCACATCTACTCCACCTCCTTCGGCAATGGCAGTATCAAGTGGGAGAGATGGTTCGTCTTCTTTTCGTGGCCGTGGTACACATGGTCGTGGAGGTCGTATTCCAAAGACGTGCTCGTATTGTCATTGCACTGGTCACTCAGGGGACACATGCTATTCCAAGCATGGGTTTCCAGCTTCGGCACGTGTAGCTGAACATGTTCAGCCTTCTTCCGCGTCTACTCCAGATAACAGGTTCGAGGAGCTTGTGGCGAGGCTTTGTGACATTATGCCACAGTCATCATCGGATGTTGCGAGTACCTCAGATGTTGCAGCATCTGCATCAGCCAGTACCTCTGCTGCTGCCAGTACCTCAAGTAGTACTACTGTCGTTCGTTTGTTCCATGATCTATCTGGTTGGATTGTCGATTCTGGAGCCACCCATCATCTTCGCCGTGACAGAGACAAACTTGAGTCCTACAGGGATATATCTTCAGGTCGCTCTGTGCTTATAGCTGATGGCACTCATTCCCCTATTGTTGGACAGGGGGAGATATCTTTGACACCCTCCATGCACTTACAGAATGTTCTACATGCACCTGAGTTTTCCATGAATTTATTATCAATTAGCCAAATTACAAAAGACTTGCATTGTCGTGCTATATTTGACCCATCATCTCTTATTCTTCAGGACATAGTAACGGGCAGGGTGATTGGCTGTGTCTCTGAGCATAATGGCTTATATTGTATGGTCCGAAATTCCTTTGATGGCGTCTCTCTTCACTCAAAGGGATCGGTTTCTCCGTATACGTGGCATCTTCGATTTGGTCACCTTCCTCTCCAGAAAATGCATCACATCCTGCCTCAGATCTCTCCCAATTCATCATTTCGTTGCGAAGCTTGTCAATTAGGGAAGCACCGTCGCTCCAGCTTCCCAAGTCGTCAGAGTCGGAGCAGTAGCTCCCCGTTTGAGTTATTTCATATAGATATTTGGGGTCCTAGTCGTGTCCCTGATCATCAGGGACACAGGTTTTATCTGGTTGTGGTTGATGATTTTTCTCGTGTCTCTTGGACTTTTCTACGTAAGAATAAATCTGAAGCAGGAAGTGTTATCAAGAACCTTATCAATGAAGTGCAGAATGTTTTTTCTTCTAGTGTTAAATATGTGCGCACAGATAATGTGTTGGAATTATGTACTCGTTCTCTTTCTCAGTTCCTTTCCTCTAAAGGCATTATTCACCAAACTTCCTGCGCTTACACGTCACAACAAAATGGTGTCGCCGAAAGGAAACATCGTCATTTTCTTGATATTGCGCGAACATTACTTATTCAGAGTTGTGCGCCATTAGCTTTTTGGGGAGATGCTATACTTACAGCATGTTATCTGGTCAATTGTATGCCTTCTTCGGTTCTTGGGGAGAAACCTCCAATTTCTGTTCTCTTTCCGGATAAGGACTTATTTTCACTTACACCTCGTGTCTTTGGTACAGTTGCCTTTGTTCACCGCTTGTCTCCGGGACTTGATAATCTCTCTCCTAGAGCTGTTAGGTGTGTCTTTGTAGGTTACTCGAGGACACAGAAGAGCTATCGATGTTATGATCCTATCAACGACAAGTACTATGTTAGTGCAGACGTTACATTTTTGAGCATGTTATGTACTTCTCCCCAACAGGTGATAGATTGGTTTCTTCTTCCACGCCTTCAGTTAATCATGTCTATGTTCCTCTACCTCCAAATCTCGGTCAACCTGAATCCACTCCGCCATCACCACCACCACCACCACCACCTCAATATCACCCCATTCCACCATTCCCCTAAGTTCTACACACGACGGTCGGGGCCTGCTCAAGCTACAAGTCAACTATCCCCCACGCCTCATGTATGCTCCAATACGGCTACTAATGATGGGTTAGATAACGTACCGGTGCAGGAATCTTTGCTACAGGAGGTGGATCCTCCAGTCAGTACAGTGGATAATGATAGTGATATTCCTATTGCACTTCGAAGGACGAAGAGGAAATGTGTGTCCTATCCTCTTGCGTCTCAGGTATCCTTCCATCGTCTTACTGGTGATTTACAGAGGTTCGCAGCAGCTGTGTCTTCAGTAGAGATACCACGGACTTATCAGGAGGCCATGAAGATTGAGTGCTGGAAGTTGGCTATGGAGGAAGAGATGCGTGCTTTACAATCTAGAGGGACTTGGACCCTGGTTCCTATTCCATCAGGTGCGTCTGTGGTTAGTTGCAAATGGGTGTTCACAGTTAAATATCATGCAGATGGACGTCTTGATCAATACAAGCAAGTCTTGTTGCAAGCGGCTTTACCCAAACATATGGTGTCGACTACTTGGACACTTTTTCACCAGTGGCTCGACACTCAACGCTTCGCATCCTTTTATCTGTAGATGTGGTACGAGACTGGACAATTTTTCAGCTTGATGTCAAGAATGCGTTTCTGTATGGAGATCTACAGGAGGAAGTCTACATGCAGCAGCCACCAGGTTTTACTGCTGAGGGGGAGACTCACATGGTGTGTAGACTTCATAAGGCGATTTATGGCCTTAAACAGAGTCCAAGGGCATGGTTCCAAAAGCTCTCTCAGCTGATCGAACAACAGGGGTTCAAGAGATCAAATGCGGACCATTCGTTGTTTATTCAGAAGACCCTCAGAGGTACAGTTGTTGTCATGATATATGTTGATGATATTCTGATTACAGGAGATGATGCTCAGGGAGTCGAGATGACTAAAGCCCTCTTGGGCAGTCAGTTTGTTACGAAGGATCTGGGTACCATACGATACTTTTTGGGGATAGAATTTGCAAGAAATGCACAAGGGATGGTGATGACCAAAGGAAATATGTTACAGACTTGCTTGTTGAAACGGGAATGATTGGGTGCAGACCATCGAACACTCCTATGGACCCAAGTATGAAACTGTATGACAATGATACTGAAGAGGTGGACAAAAGAAGATACAGAGAGATGGTGGGTAAGCTTCTGTACATCACCATAACTAGACCTGATATTGCTTTTGTTGTAAGCCGTGTGAGTCAATTTATGGAGCAGCCTAGGCAAGTTCATATGGAAGCACTATACATGATACTGAGATACCTGAAATCTTCTCCAGGCTCAGGTTTGCTATTTAGAAAGAACACAGATTTGTCCATTTCCGCTTGTGCAGACGCAGACTATGCAAGGTGCCCAAAGGATCGTAAGTCTACTTCAGGGTTTGCTATCTTTCTAGGAAGCTCTCTGGTTTCTTGGAAAAGCAAGAAACAAACTATTGTGGCAAGATCTAGTGCTGAATCTGAATATAGGGCCATGGCACAAGCAAGCACAGAAATGATGTGGGTTCGAGCAGTCTTGGAAGACTTGAATGTGAATGTCTCTTTACCCATGCAGCTTCAGTGTGACAATCAAGCAGCGTTGTTCATTGCCAATAATCCAACGTTTCACGAAAGAACGAAGCATATCGAGGTAGATTGTCATTACACTAGAGACATGATCCAGAAGGGCTTTATTTCCACGTCACATGTCAATTCCGAGGACCAGACTGTTGATGTATTTACCAAGCCGTTGCTCAGAGGACCTTTCCAGAAATATTCTTCCAAGCTGAGCATGATAGATATCTATGCTCCATCTTGAGGGGGAGTGTAGAGGTTTACGTTATGTCATGATGTACCATTACGTATTTCTTATTTTCTTCATGTCTATCTACGTAATTTACCCAAGGGTTTTCTCTATATAAGAGACCCTAGGGCTATGTGGAATAATAACGAAGAGTTTTGCTCTAACAAGTCTGAAAGCTTCTGGAACCAAGCTCTAGGGCTCTGCTTAAGGCCATAGATCGCCTTATGAAGTGTACACACCTGTGAATACTCCCCCTCAACAGCAAAACCAGGTGGTTGTTGCATGTATACTCCCTCCTGAAGATCACCATATAGGAATGCATTCTTGATATCTAACTGAAACAACGGCTAATCTCGAATAACTGCAACAGAGAGAAGGATCTGTAAAGTGGAATGACGAGCAACAGGTGAGAATGTGTCAAGATAATCCACCCCATATGTCTGCGTAAACCCTCTTGCAATCAGGTGTGCCTTGTATCTGTCGATGCTACCATCTGCATTTTGCTTAATTGTGAACACCCATTTACAGCTGACTGTAGACACGCCAGTAGGAGCAGGGACAAGATTGCAGGTGCCTCTCGACTGAAGAGCAGCTATCTCTTCTTCCATAGCTAAGCGCCATCGACTGTCCTCCAGAGCATTTTGATAATTCCGTGGAATGTTTACAGTAGATAGTGCAACAACAAAATTCCTGAATTCACCAGATAAGCGATCAAAAGAAACCATAGATGCTATAGGATATGTCGCACAGCTACGCTTCTGTTTCCGTAGCGCAATAGGGTAAATCCAAATAAGTAGCCTCCTCATATGTCCCCTGTAACGAAGCCTGCTCAGTTAAATCATTAGATCCATCATTAGAAACTATATTCTCAGTACATACCTCGTGTGAGCTAGATGATGAGCAGTGACCATGAGCAGAAGTAGACCGACGGGTATAGTGGTGTGGCAACGGTGGAACGGGAATTGTACTAGGAAGTGGGGACAACGTGGGTAGTGGTGGTGGTGGTGGTGGTAACGGAGATGGTTGAAGTGGAGGTGGTGGCATGTATATGGCTTCATCAGTGTCTGAAGACATCAACCGTCACTTGTAGGGGAGTACATAACAGACTCAAAAAAGGTGACATCGGCACTAACATAATATTTCCTGCGCATCGGATCATAACACTTGTACCCTTTTTGTGTCATGGAGTACCCGACAAAAACACACTTGATAGCCCTAAGAGAAAGCTTATCAATACCTGGAGACAACTGGTGGACGAAGGCAACCGAGCCAAACACACGAGGAGTAAGTGAGAACAATTCCTTTTCAAAGAAAGCCAAAGAGAAAGGAATATTCTCACCTAAGACTGACGATGGCATGTGATTAATGAGATAGCATGCCGTTAGAACATCATCACCCCAGAAAGAATGAGGAGCACGACTCTGTATGAGAAGCGTCCTAGTGATACCCAGCAAATGACAATGTTTTCTTTCTGCAACTCCATTTTGTTGGGAAGTATAGGCACATGATAATCGGTGCATAATTCCTTGGGTAGAAAAGTAATTAAAGAGAGTATTAGTATAAAATTCCAAGGCATTATCAGTCCTCACAATTTTCACAGTGGCAGAAAAAACATTACGTACTTCATTTATGAAATTTTTGATAACATTCCCAGCTTCAGATTTATTCTTTAATCAGAAGACCCAAGACAGACAAGAAAAATCATCAACCACGACAAGATAAAACATGTGCCCCTGATGATCAGGGACACGACTGGGACCCCAAATGTCGACATGAAACAACTCAAAACTGGAGCTATTGCTCTGACTCTAACAACTGGGAAAGGTAGACCGATGATGCTTTCCCAATTGACAAGCCTCACATTGAAAGGACGTGTGAGGCAAAATCTGAGGCAAAACACGACATAGTTTCTGAAGCGGTAGATGACCAAAGCGCTATAGTATCAGATCCACTACTGCTAGTGAGTGAATAAGTACTACCTGAGGAACTGAAGGAAGCTGAAGCAGCGACATCAGAATGACTCCCAGACGCCGGCGAGGGTGACATGGAACTAGAGGGAGGTATAATACCCCTCAAGCGGGCAACAAGGTCATCAAAACATTGATCCAAAGAGGAAGCAGCTGGATGCTCAATCTGTTCAGCCACACGTGCAGAAGCAGGAAATCCATGCTTGGAGTAGCGTGTATCCTCTTTGTGTCCACTGTCCAGAACGATGGCAGAAAGTACATGGTTGGCGAACACAACTTCCTCTACCCCTAGATCCAAGACCACGAAACTGAGAAGGACCGCCACGACCTCGGGATGCCACATTGCTGAGGATGTCTGATTGGCAGTAGAAGATGGAACAATAATACGACTGAGTCTGCAAAAAGCTTCCTCCATAGGAGGAACATTAGAGTATGCCAAGATCTGGGAACGGGCCGCCTCGTACTCTAGATCAAGGGCAGCCAGGAATACACCAACCATGGTGGCATCCCTATAAGTCTTATGTTGCTCAGGGGTAGACATGAGAGGCATAAAGCTATATAGCTTCTCAAACATCCCACGTATGGATGTATACAAAGAGTGAAGTGGTCGTCCATTCTGTTTGATGGTGAAAATATCATGTTGATACTGTAAAATATTCGTCTCGTTCTTCGCTTGTAAATAAGTAGCTGCAAGAATAATCCCACATCGCCTTGGTTGTGGGCTGATGGAGTATATCATTGGCAATCTCTATTGCCAGCGTACCTAAAAGCTACACCTTAGCATATGCATCATCTGCCTCCCATAAGGCGTTAACCCCAGTCTTCTCAGACGATTCTTCTTCGGTAAGAATATTTTTCTTACCAGTAGACTTCATCATACTCATGAACTGCATAGCCCACAGTTCATAATTTGACCCATCCATCTTGACTATAGACGCAGGACCTCTGAAGGCACCTGTGGAGGAATATCGCCCTTGTTCTCTGACATGTCGGCTTGAGAAGACTAGGGTTGAATACTAGACAGGATTGTGTCTACATTGACATAAGGAGATTGGATTGCATGTGTAGACTCATGCAACCAATCTCAACATGAGGACTGAACAGAGGTGAACACACCCATGCAGGGGGGCACGTGGAAACGCGCGCGCACAGGGATTGGTCGAGCAAGCAACACACGTGTGCGAGGGACGCTAGGGGTGTGAGGGGCGCTCTGGGCACGAGAGGCGACACACAGAGCCTGGCGGCAGTGCACGACGTGCTGTGCCGGGCTGCGCGGCGTGAGGGAGAGAGAGGGTGTTGGGCAGGGCTAGGGTTTTGGAGCTCCGGTCTAGGACCGCTGCTCTGATACCATGTTGGGAAAAGAAGACGAGTTGTTTATTCCATAAACCCTAGGCTCTCTTATATAGGAGAGTAGCCTATGGGTAAATTACATAAAGCGTTCATAAGAAGGAAAATAAGAAACAATACAAATAACATAAAATATATCTTTACAAATACAACGCCCCTCCTTGAACGTCCGTCAAATCAAAATCTTGCCCATTCTTTTCCAATATATCCTTTCACTCTTTATCTCCCACTAAATCTCGCATTCCTTCCCCCCCCCTATTATCCTATTCTCCTATGGCCTCTCTCCTTTTTCCCTCCCATTCCCTTATACTCCCTCTCTTTCTTTGGCCCTCAACCATGGAAGGAAATATCGCGATATACGACGATATATCATCGATATATCGATATCGAGATGAGATCGATATCGGTATCGATATGGCGATATATCCTCCTTTTCAGGCATTTCCTTCACAAAAGTGCGTAGATATGGGCGATAATCATCGATATATCGTCGAAATATTGTATCGACACGATATCGATATCAATACGGCCTTCCATGTCCTCAACTATCCATCTCTCTTGATGCAGCGTGAAATGAAAATATAGGGCTGCATTTATTTAATTTTTATCCGTTAATTTTATTTACGTTTATTTGAGTCGTCGTATTTTTAATTAAATAAACGGGATCGCCTGTGATCTCAATTAGTTAGAGATTTGAATTTCAAAATAGTCGGTTAGTCGGTTAGAGTCAACTTAGGATAAGTTTGTTTTGAATTTAATTTCTATTTTTGTAACCTCATCCCTCCTATATAAAGGGATGAAGACCTATTGTTTTAGACAGTTCAATTGATATGAAAATTTGAGATTTATTCTCTATCTCTTTCTCTCGTCTCTCTCCTTCCCCACGTGATCTTCACGTTTCTCTCCTCCAACACCCCTCGTTCTTCCGACGAGCTTCTCTTCTCAACCCCTCTATTTCTTCTCCACCAATAATTCCACCGCTCGAAATTTATTTCCAACGTTGCCGGATTTTCTATTTGCATCATTTGGTATCAGAGCATGGCTTACAGATCCTCCTCACGATCTGTCGATCCATACAAAAGTTCACGCAATCATCACGCAACGAAGGGCCATCGTTCATCGGAATGGAAACGACGATCCAACGAAGCTTACGACAAGGAGATGATGGACGAACTGCGTGATCTCCAGTCCAAATGTCAAGAATTCCAGTCCAAATGTCGAGACATGATGGCTAATTTCGAGGCTTTTGTGCGCCCTATCAAAGTCTTCCACTACCAAAGCCGTTGTCCAGAGTTTTGACGAAGAAAACCTCGCTGTTGAGGAAGATTCGATCGCTGTCCAGGCCATTCCTGAAGAAAAAAATGATGGAATGCTTGCTGTCCAGGTATTTTCAGATGCGTAACAGCCGCAGGAACCGAGCTCCAGCCCTTCCGCGGCCCTTTCACAGACCTCCTCCACCACCCTCGCACCCCCAAGCTCCCCTCTCGCTGCACCTGCAACCCCAGAACCCTCACCCGCTGCTCCCGTAATCCCAGCGGCCCACCCCGCAATTCCAGCGGCCCCTTCCACACCCCCAGACCCTCCTCACGCACCTCCCGCAATACTCGCCATAGCCCCTGCGCTGACACAGTCCCATACACCCGCACACCCAGCGCCTTCTTCCGCCACAACCCCCACACCCTCGCCACCCCCTCCCGCCGCAGCCCGCGCACCTCAAGTCCCCTCTCTCGCCCCCACCCTTTCCCGTTATCCCATGCCGCCCCTTCCACCTCTTCCCATTGCCATCGCCATTCCGCCATTCCTTCCCTGCAGCCCGTGACGCCACCCGATGCCACCGTCAACCGACCACGAGTCCTGGCTACGCGATCCCTGTGCTACCGCGCACCGCAACCGTAGAAAAACTGCGCGCCACCGGCTGCACGAGATCATGTGCTGCTACCCTGGTACCAACCTGAGCCGCCGATGCTACTGGAACCCTAACCCCAGGGTTCAATGCCGCCCGCCAACAGCTATCACGCGTTGCCGCCCCGTGCTCCCATCATGCGGCCGCCTCCAATTTAAGGGCCGAACCCTAAAAACAATTGAGGGTTTTTACTCCATCGGGTCCCTTGACAATAGGAGTAAAGAGATATTTTGGGGATATTTCAAGGGGGGCCCTCCTCCAATGCTATTTTACCCAACGGGCCAAGTGGACAAGTTAACTTATGAGTTTTTAAGTGAAGGGGTAGAATATTTGCAGCCGTACCCCTCAACGGAGAAGAATTATAAACGTAGCATGGAAAAGGAGCAAAACTGGGAGATCCGATCAATCAATCTGTATGGAATCCCCCACCGACAGACCGAAGATCAAGCGATTCGTCGGGAGACGAATTTTTCAAGTGGAGAAGAATTAATGCAGCGTGAAATGAAAATATAGGGCTGCATCTATTTAATTTTTATCCGTTAATTTTATTTACGTTTATTTGAGTCGTCGTATTTTTAATTAAATAAACGGGATCGCCTGTGATCTCAATTAGTTAGAGATTTAAATTTCAAAATAGTCGGTTAGTCGGTTAGAGTCAACTTATGATAAGTTTGTTTTGAATTTAATTTCTATTTTTGTAACCTCGTCCCTCCTATATAAAGGGATGAAGACCTATTGTTTTAGACAGTTCAATTGATATGAAAATTTGAGATTTATTCTCTATCTCTTTCTCTCGTCTCTCTCCTTCCCCGCGTGATCTTCACGTTTCTCTCCTCCAACACCCCTCGTTCTTCCGACGAGCTTGTCTTCTCAACCCCTCTATTTCTTCTCCACCAATAATTCCACCTTCAAAATTTATTTCCAACGTCGCCGAATTTTCTATTTGCATCATCTCTTCATTCTCGTCAACACTCAACCCCACCACCCTCAAATATCTCTTCCCAACCCTACTATCACAATCATCTCACCACCCATATCAAAGGTGGCACCCTCACAACTGCAACTCTCACAAATTTCATAGTTCATTACCTCGCACTTAACCTTCATCAATTATAGAAATGCCTCATCATTTAATTCTCCTCCCAAACTCCATTCATTTGAGGTGTCATTTCGTCATCGTTATGCTTTCATGCACCAATGGCGTTTAACATGCAACATCTTCCCCTTGCATTGATGTCGTATCTTTGCGATAGCCATTGCAACCACCACTACCCCCCCCCCAACCCCCAACCCCGCATGATTGATGATGTTCCATGCTCCGACAAGCAGCAACATTGTCTCACTCCATCTGAGCCATCTTCAAAAATCCCACAACAAAGCTAATTGTTGCCTTTTAGCAACGTCGCCCTTTTTTATTGCAGGACTCGTTGCTACATGAGTTGCACAATAGTTTCTAGTGCCACCATGATCTATGCAACTGCACAGGCAAAGCATGCTCCCTTCGATAACCGGTGTCGAAGAACCCTGATGGATTTCGTTTGAAGTCTGTGGGATTTCTATATGAGAAAAAATCAAAGGAAATTTGCATGAATACTCAGAGGGATTTCTTTTTGAAGGATAGTTTAGAAAGATATTGAAAATTACGAAAAAAGGGTCATGGATACATCCATATTTATCGAATGACCGTCGCAATCAGGACAACTCGTCCGCAAATGAGCTTTTCGAAATGGGGAAAGTTGATGCAACCCAAAATACTTATTTTTTTCCTGTTTTTGTTGCAATTTGATTTTTATTGTGATTTTTTTATTATTATAAAATCCAAAAGTCACAACCTTTAGATGTGTCGTTTAGATGAATGGCTACTTTAACTGGATTGATTCCTATATAAAGCAACATATTTTTAAGTAATGAGATAGAGATTGAAGGAGTGAATCATGGTTTAGCCATTGACTTGATCCCTTCTTCTTGATTTCTTTTTCCTCATCTACCCTCCAATCCCCTTCTCGACCCCATTTCTTATCCCTCACGCAGCTTGGCATGTTTCCTTTCTTGTTTTGCACATCTTCGTGCATTACCCACATACACCTCCGTCAAGCTCGGCCCTCCATCCCAGTGAGACAGGGTTAGTATGGTGTTTTTTTGATGTGTTTTTAGAAGAAATTTGGCTTGTTTTCTTCCAGCGATCAAGACCCATCCTCTCACGTAAACATGTTGTGAGTGTCCTTTTAGAGAAGGTTGGAGGGATAGGCACATTTTGCCTTGTTTGTGAGGGATTAAAAACGAGCACTTTTTACATGATTTAGTTTATTTGTTCACAGAGGAATGGCATGACATTTAGGTTGTGATGCCCTTATACGGAAAATGCTATGATTTATACTTAGTAATATCTTGGGAGGGGTAATTGATTTTGGATACTACATGTTATACTCTAGTCTTCATTTCAATGAATAGATGGATGACCGCTAGTCTCTAGCAAGTCATCCTTCCATATTCCAAAAGTAAATGTTTTTTGATGATATGTTGTGCAGGACTAATAACCAGGAGATGGCTTAAAGACAAAAGGCAACAAAGAGCCTCCAACGCTCCTAAACAAAGAAAGGTTCAAGGCTCGATTCATAGTGTGCCATCCCTCCAAGATACTGCTCCAGAATAACAATGCTACATAAAGAAAGTCCAAAGCTCCATAAAATACCCTATGGAGAAAATGACGATGCACTATGAGAGCCTATTTTGCTCACCAAAGGCCTCCTGCCCATACAAGCCCATAGCTCGTCGAAAGCCTATTTCTCACCAAGGAACTGCTGTCCAGTAAAAGCCTATCGCTCAGCGTGACCATGCTCCTCAGCAAGAACCTCTTGCTCACCACGGACATGCTACTGAGAAAGAGCCAACTGCTTGTTAAGAGAATTTACTCCGCGATAATTTTACATGGAAATGACAACATAAAAGAACAACTATAACCAATTCGGAAACGAAGAAAGAGATAATACACCTAATCGGCCAATATGAGGATGATGTGTCATTACGCAAGTTTGTTACAACAAAGATCAAAAAGCCCTCAGACCAATACAAAAGGCGCTGACTCCCAGGAACAGGGATATCCGATCCATTCATTTCCATTCACCATTCAGTGGTCCGATTAAGAAAAAGTGGGGTTACGACAAGATGCATCCAACCCTTTCAAGAGAACGAACAATGGGAAGACAAATGATCAATATCTTATACACATCTTCTTGACTCAGGCTACATGAGGGACGTGTGGTGTGGTCCATGTCTTGTGCCCAACTACTCTTATACAAGGTTTAAAAAAGTGTGAGGCAGCTCGAGGCATTTTCCCGAAATATAAGGCAAGGCGCAAACCTCGAGACGATCAAGGCGTAAGCCTCACTTTTTGGGAAAAATAATATTGGCAAAATACATTAAATATATATAATAGTATTGAGTTTTGCCAAAAATATATTCAAAAATAATCACACTAGTAAAAGATACAACACATAAGTGATAAAAGCATTGAAGTTCAGAAAAACTAATATTAGGCATGCGATTGCTTCTGTTATTCACAACAAAACACTAATTATTTTACTGCATGTGTTTCTTTTCAACCGTGCTTCTTCATATATGCGATAACTATTTCAAGAACAACCAAATAACAACATCAAGTTGCAAACTTGCAACTAGTATAAAACTTTTATTACAATTCAAATACAATCTCGTACGTTGTGTACAATAGAACTAGCATGTATGGATGCAATATGATAAACTGAACATGATGTATACAAGATCATCAAGCTTCGCTTATTTCAAGCAATCTCTTCTCTTTGTGTGGACTTATTTATAGAAATATGCTAGTTTAACATGGAAACAAAAATACTAGCATAAAGATATATAATGTTTAGAGCAAAACAAGATCATGTGCAAATTGCAAAGCACATAGCCTAAAAGTAAAAAAAAAGCCACACGCTTGAGGTTTACGCCTCATCCTCGCCTCAACCGCATCATACGCCTCACAGTACTATGATGCTTACGCCTCAAAACTTCTGGGTGAGACTTAAGCATCGAGGCGCTTTTTATCGAAAAATGCCTCCAGAAGCGCCTTTTAAAAAAATGCTCTTATAACACCTCATAACCACTATTCTTTCCTTCTTATATGGCCATTAAAAATATCATGGTAATCCTTTGTACAACAACAAAGCCTTTTTACAGATTAAGTAGGGTCGGCTACGTGGATTCTTTGCCTCCATTCAGATCTATCTTGGGTCATTCTCGGGCTTAGAACCAAAAAATTAAGATCCCTTCATATAGTCCCATTCCAACACTTCTTGGACATTCCTCATCCTATCTTAGCCAACTCAGCATCCCAACACTTTATGGTAAACATTTGTGTTCGAAAAAAAGTCAAACTTCTCCTTCTTTTTTTTGAAGCTCAAAAGAGAGGGAGGCACTCGACGGTGTTCACCCCAATATATTAAAAAAACGAAAACAATATTTACAGAGAACAGAGAAGTTGTACAAAAAAAGGCCTACCCGAAAGGGTAGCTACAAGAAATGGATCCCCCAAAACACCACAGAGGTCTACCCCTGGGACCAATCCTCCAGAAGACGCTTAGCACGCAGAATGATATTCTCCCTGTAGAACCGTTGAGCCGCAAATATTGCCTCGTTCCTCCCCAGCCAAATGCTCCACAGCCTTGCGATTGGATCAAGAATAAGCTTCATTTCCCTACCCCTTGAGTTAACCAAACTCTCGCACAATGCAGGAAAGGAGACGGCGTTAACCCAAGGAATATCATCCCAAAGAGTGCGAACAGGGCCGCACTCGAAAAATAGATGAGAAATTGATTCCCGCTCCGCATCACAGAGACCGCACATCGAACCAACGTTCGGAAAAATAGCTGCACACCGATCACGAGTCAAAAGCCGTCCTCGACGAAGAAGCCATAAGAATATCCCAATGCGCTCAGGAAGTTTGAGGCCCCACAAGAATCTACAGTCACGCACCAAGATATCGTTATCGGCATTAAGGGAAAGAGCGAGAGCGGAATACGCCTTACGCGAAGAGAAAGATCCTTCCTTCCAGGCCCAGTGGTCACGCCCAACATTCGGTCGAGGAGCATCAACTAGCTGAGCCAATAACGATGGAAAATCATCCAACCGATGCTCCGAAAGGGCCGCAACGATCGTAGGGCTCCAGCATCCGTTCTTCCAGCATGAGGCCACAGACGCCTCCTTGTCCTCGACCAAAGCAAAAAGACGCGGGAACATCATGTTAAAAGCACCCCTTCCGGACCAGTCATCAGTCCAGAAGCGAAAGGAGCTCCCATTGCCCAACACTGGCTTAAAAAATGAGCGATTTTGCCTAAAAACAGTCGTCACTCCACGCCAGAATGGAGATAGCGACAAAGCGAGTTGCCCCCAAAGCCGCCAAGGAAGTCCGCACCCAGCAATTCCCGCAGGACATTAATCATAAAGTTGTCCTCATTCCCCCATACTCGAGAAGCCCACTTAAGCAAAAGAGCTTCATTAACCAAATCCAGCTGCCTGACCCCCAAGCCCCCCAAGCCCCCCATAAAGTTGTCCTCTGACCCCCATACTCGAGAAGCCCACTTAAGCAAAAGAGCTTCATTAACCAAACTTCTCCTTCTTAATAGCCACAATAGGAGCTTGACTTAAGTAGGGCCTTCATCCATGCAGCAACAATCTCGATGGAAGGTTGGATCTTTTGGGATCCTGGAATATCACAATTTTATACAACAACAACAACAAAGCCTTTTCCCACAATTAAGTAGGGTCGGCTACATGGATTCTTCGCCTCCATTCAGATCTATCTTGGGTCAATCCCGCGCTTATATCCACAAAACAAAGATCCCTTCGTATGGTCTCATTCCAACACTTCTTGGGCCGTCCCCGCCCTCTCTTAGCCGGCTCAACATCCCAACACTCGCATCTCCTAACTGGTGCATCAGTTGATCTTCTTTGCAAATGACCAAACCATCTTAAGTGGTTTTCTCGCATCTTATCCTCGATCGGAGCAACACCAACTTTCTTTCTGATTGCATCATTCCGAATCCGATCTTTACTTGTGTGTCCACACATCCACCTTAGCATTTTCATTTCTGTTATAGCCATTCTCTGCACATGTCTATGGTTCACAAGCCAACATTCAGATCCATAGAGCATAGCAGGTCTCACGGCTGCTTCGTAAAACTTTCCTTTAATTTTTAAAGGAATTTTCTTATCACAGAGAGCAGCAGAGGCTCCTCTCCACTTTAGCCGACCTGCATTTATTCTATTAGTAACATCTCCATCAATTCCCCCATCATGTTGCAAAATAGATCCCAGATATCTAAAAGAATCTCTCTTCCGAATGTTATCATCGCCAATCTTCACCTCAATTCCTTCACCATTGCTTCCATCAAAGGTGCACTCCATATATTTTGTCTTAGCCCTACTTATACGAAATCCTTTACTCTCCAACTCATGTCTCCAGACCTCAAGCTTCTCATTTACTCCATCTCTAGTTTCGTCAATCAACACAATATCATCAGCAAATAACATACACCAAGATAACTCATCCTGAATATCACAATTTTATACAAGGATAATTTTCACAAGATTTCTTAACAAATGTCTCTCTTCCTCTACTCTACGGACCCCAATTCTCTAACAAGGTGAGAAGTCTCGAGAGGTCATCAACATGTTGATCTGAAAAATAGTGAAGGTTGGATCCCATATGCCATATCATCAACAAAAATAGTCTAGTGATCAACTGCCATTGTCTCAAACTCAACTAGATGCCCATTAGTTGTGGAAAATATTTTCCCAACCTCACCCATACACCAAAAGCAAGTATCTTCACACTGCCTCGAGCCTCCTTGAAAACTAAATTAAAAGATGTAGAACTTATGCAATCCCTTTCAAAAACATGGAAGCTTTGATTAGATGGAGGATAGAATGGGAAAACATCATTGGAGAGAGAGGCCAGATTGGGCTGTCAAGAAGCTGGCAACATGGAGATGCAGAAAAGGTCTTGCACATCTCCAAGAGAAGGCCTGAAGGGAAAGGGTCTGAGGAAAGAAGTGGTGAGTGGGTGTTAAGTAGTTTGCTTCCTATGTAGAGGGTTAGAGCAATGGGTGCAGGATGATCATGATCTAGTCCGATGCCTGTGACGGAGGACCGACCATTGTTAGACCACATACCCAGCACATGTGGTGGGTAGTGCCAACGGAGGCAGGGATCGAGCAAGGGCTAGCGACTTTCTGGGATGAGAGTACGCTGGGCTTTCTTGAGAGTCGGATTAGCAGGCGAGGCAATTGAAGAGTCAGTGATGCTTTCGAAGCTCCGATAGAGATTGATTAATCTGCTTACGGCTCCAGGAAGAGTGTTTGATGCCTCATTGGTGTTCCCAAGCATCCAAAAACAACTCAGATTGCAGGAAGCTTTGAAAGGTCAAGGCGCTTCTAAAGGTGAGTTCGCATGCTTTGTCGGTAGATGATGAGCACTAGGCTAGGCCAGTCCAATCAAGCCTATGAGACCGACCACTAAATAAGAGCCTAAATAAACCATGATCTAATATCTCTATCTTCTAAAAACAAACATGTGGTCAATACTTTCCCTGCGTATTCATCGCAACATCACTTTTCGCACTGCATGATGACTCGTACATCTTGTTTTATTCTCGTGTGTACCTCGCACATTCTACACTTTTTTATTTGTGAATCATCAGTCTCCCGAATCGTTGTTTCTTGTACCATAACCATTGTAATTTACATTGGTCCTCGTTGATTATTCACTCGCAGAAACACCATTAAGTAATCTTGCTCCTTCTCCAGACTCCCACCTAAAATTGTAAATGACTTGACAAAGCCCAAACTCGAGTCAATGTAAATTAGGCCAGATTGGGTCATGGGTTGGCTGAGATAAGAAATTGTAGGTTGCAACTCGACCCACAATCCACCAAATTAATTGGGTCTTGGATCGTACCACTCTAACCCCGAAAGGTCCCAACACAATGCTTATCCCTATTTGTAAGGCAAAGGGCACTCAGGACCATATGGGGATAGGCTGAGATAATACAAGTGCACTGTATAGTAGGGTGAAGAAAGATATGGATGGTGTGTTCTTTACCATCTAAAATGCAGTTTCAGTGCAAGGAGAACCAACAATTACGTCAAAATTGGGACCCGAGCGGCACATACACCATTTGGGAATATTTGAAAAAAAAGGGACAAAACCCATTATTGTGTGCACCCACTCTATGTATTCAGTATTCACAAAGGAGTGAAACAAGATATAAAAACGAAGGCACAAACAGTGCATTGACATGGTCCACTGTATTTCCCACATAAAACATTTCTTGACGGAAAACAACCTTGTCACGACAAGCCAAAGTGCCCATAGAAAGGAAAACAACTTAAATTGCCCACAAAAGGCTGGAAGCAATTGGCATGAGAGACTCCAAGAAACTCCCTCTATTTAAGCAATCCAACTACCCACGAGACGCAGCCTATGAAAGCCTCTGGAGAGCCAACAGTTACATCAAAATTGGGACCCGAGCACCACATACACCAATTGGGAATATTTGAAAAAAAAAGGACAAACCCCATAATGGCACGCAGCCACTTTATGTATTCACAAAGGAGCGAAACAAATTATAAAAGCCAAGGCACAAACAGTGCATTGACATGGTCCACCGTATTTTCCACAAAAAAACATTTCTTGACGGAAAACAACCTTGTCACGACAAGCCAAAGTGCTCGTAGAAAAGGAAAACAACTTCAATTGCCCACAAAAAGGAGGTAAATTCGTCTGGGCAGTATCCGTGGAAACTTATTCCACGGAACCCCCAGACGAACTTATAATTTGTTAAGTACCCCAAGGAAGCCGTCACTTCAAGTCACGGCTTCCATTGGGGTTTATTTACATGGGAAAAAACGCATGGAAGCCGCCTCTTGAAGATGCGGCTTCAGTTTTGGCCAAAGCCGCCTCTTCAAGAGGCGACTTCCATGTAAATAAATCACATGTAAACAAACCCCAATGGAAGTCGTGACTTGAAGTGACGGCTTCCTTGGGGTACTTAACAACTTATAAGTTCGCCTGGGGGTTCCGTGGAATAAGTTTCCACGGGTACCGCCCAGGCGAACTTTCCTCCCACAAAAAGGCTGGAAGCAATTGGCATGAGAGAATCCAAGAAACTCCCTCTATAAGCAATCCAACCACTCAAGAGAAGCACAATGTCAAAGCCTCCTAGCTCCATCACAAGCAAAAAAACAAGTAAATGTCTTCAGGGTCTATAACACACAATGGTCACGCCACATTCAATCCCTATAGAATTTTGGATTTATGCATGCTTTTATCACAACACATATCCCATCCCCTACCAAATGAACACTTTTACTCTTACTGCCACAATTGAATTCCATATCAGTCTCCAATCACATCCTAAGCCACCAGGATCAAACACCAAGGATGTAGGAAAAACCTATAGGACTTCTTGACTGAAAAATCACCATCCACCCATGTACAATGGTCACAGTTAAACAAGGGATCCTCAATCGTACGGACCTCCATTTAGCCTCAAGAACTCCTGCATCCTTTTCTCACAGAAGCTATGGTGAAAAATAGGAGTACGTACCCCATTAGACCAAGCTTCCTTAACACACATCCCATAATTGGCTAGTGGCTACTAAAGCAAAGATCCTCGCGAACCATTCCCACAATGCCCTAGCCTCCATCCAGTTGTCAGTACAAACCAAAATGAGTCATCTTCCAAAATATGGTGTGGCATAGGTGCAACTACGGTAACACCTAGCAAAGGCATTCCAAGAGGCCGGCAATAAATGATTTGAGTTTCAGGCAACATCGATAGTGTATGCGATTCCGAAGATTTTTCCACACCAAATGGCAGACAAGATGCCCACAAAGCCTCAACACCCAAATAGCCAAGAAGGTCTTGGTCATCTCTTTGAGCCGCAACACCCCTAGATGCCATGCTAAAATAGTTACATCACATATTCATATTCCACCAATGTTGTACCGTGGGATTCACACCTCGTATTCACCCAAAAGTAATTCCTCATAATATTTTCAAACCATATCCGATTCCCTGCTAATAACACTCAAGTGGAGAGAAGAACCAAATGAGTGCCCCTAAAAAGACAAGGTGTCTTCCAACTAGTCAACTTGTGCTTCAGCTTCTCCACCAAGGACAACCATTCTGAGTGCCATCCCATCCATAAGACAGATTGAGACCCGAATAAGTGAGCGTAAGGCTCACACAAGGCATGCCAAGCACCCAACCACACTCAACTACCTCAAGTGAAATCTTAAAAGGAGTAAAAGCAGACTTCACATAATTAAACATCAGGCTCAATAACTCACCAAAATTTTCCTAGACCTTGGAGATTCCTTTTTCCCAAGGTTTGAAATATCGATATCGATATGATATCGATCATCCTAAAAAGGGATATATAGGGATATATAGACGATGTCGACAAAAATATCAGAAATAGCATAGAAAAGATATTTTTTCACAAATTAAGATCATCCTAGTTCTTAAAACTATAAATAACATACAAATACACACTTATGTGAAAGAACGAGGTGTATTTAGCACACCAATACACATTATATCATATATATCGTTGATGTCAATGTTGATTGTTGATTCCTAAGAGATATTAGAAAGGAAATGATGAAATTCAAACAATAATAACTTAGTAGCATCAAAGAGGTGTATTTAGCTTGCTAACTTTACATTACATCATGCATTATATATAAACAAAATATCGAGCTATATCGGATATCCTACGAACAAGCTAATGAGCATAATAACATATATGTAAGCAGGCTTGATCAACTCTAGAGTTCTCTCATCTCCATTATCAAAAGGGGGTGAAGCCTCCTATTCAAAACGAAAGGTCTTGCTGGGAGTAGATACAAAAGCCAAATCCCAAATAAACGGACCAAGATTTAAAAAATAGACGATATTGAGCAACAACCCAATATCATCCGGGAAATTTTGTATTGAAATCTGCATTTTTAACCAATACGTGGATATCTTGCAAGATATCGATCGATATCTTGTAAGTCGCTATATGAACTAATATCAAAACCTCCTATCTGATATACCTATCGAAATCAATATATCGGTGATAAATCATGAAATTTAGTACCATGATTAAAATGGCAAAGCCTTCTCCAACTTCAAGTAGGGATAGTTACATGGATTCTTATCAAATCCATGTTGAAAGACGATCAAATTTAGGACCATGATTAACAAAGTAGAACATTATCAAAAGACGATGAAAACTAAGAGATGCATGGTGGATCGACATAACCACTCCTCCTCATCTTTCATATCACATCAATGACTCCATGTATTCACAAGTCTGCTCTCATGTTATATAGAATATATAGCCTTGTAATCCATCACTTGCAAGGATAAGCAACAACAATATTGGAGATAGAACCGGTATCATCAGTGGCACAATGAGAAAATGAAAGAGCTTGGGAGCTTTGTGATGATTTTGATGAAGTAGGAGATAACATCCATGGTTGGTGTGCTTAATCATGAGGAAATCGAGCATCTAAGATTGTATCCTATGATGTTTAAGAGAAATAAATAAAATCTAGAATAATTATGAACAAATACTTCGAAAACTCTGAAAACCATCTCCCCAAGATCTCATTAAATACTAGAAATCATAGCCTGACACTAGAAAAAACTTAAGAACAAGTAGTAGAACACGAGATATACAAAACCCCTAAAAATCCATCACTAAATGTATGTAGAATGATGAAAATTAACTTAGGGAAGCCTTATCTAAAGCTAAAAAATAGTTAGATGCAATAACAACTCAATATGGTGAAAACCGTTATCGGTGATATCGGTCAATATGGGGAAAGTTGCGTTCAAAACTTTAAGTTTTGATCAATACCCATCGATATCCCAATATATCCGCAATATATCCGAGAAAATAACATACATAGTAGTATCGAGATCAATCGATATCCGTATCGATTTATTGTCGATATATCGATGATTTATCCCAATATTTGAATCCATGCTTTTGCCACGATCACCCCCATCCTCCGATAAAGAAAATAGGATCATCTGCAAATTATAGGAATGGTATTGAGATATCATCATGAGCATAACCCACACAAATTTCCATTTACAAGTATCAGCTACAATAATAAGAAAAAATGGAGCCAAGGGACAACCTTCCCTAATGCCCCTCTATGGCTGGAAAACACATCCTCTGAATGGCCGAGTAAGATGTCGCGGTGTTGCAAATCTTCATCCACATAATCTAGGCCTTCAAGAAACCTCTCTAAAAAAGAGAGGCCCACAAAAATCTCCAATCCATGCAGCCATATGCTTAAAAGAAATCCACTTTCCAAAACACGTATTTAACCTGGCAACGTTTCCGGTCAACCATTGCCTCCATGGTCTTCACTAAATTTGATCATAAGTCTACCAGACATAAAGGTTGTATGAATGAGCATGATGATGACTTAAGGACCCGATGAAGATGGCTTACTGGTACCTTTAACACAATAAGGTAGATGGTATTAGAAAGCATAGTGGACCTGGAGTCCTCTACCATCTCTCAGTCCTCCTTGGGCAACAAAAAAATGAGCGCCTTACCCATAGTTTCCAAACCTATATGCATTTTGTCATCATAGAACATCACTCTCAACCAAATCCTTGATGTCCCTGAAAAAGAAATATGATATACAACTGAGCTTGGCAAACCATCTGCATTCATGTCATAGGCAACAATTTTAACCTCTACATCATCGGGGATGAGCATGGGATCGGGCCGTTGCGAACATGGAAGAAAATATCGCGATATATCGCTGATATATCGATATCGAGATGAAACCGATATCGGTATCGATATGGCGATATATCCTCCTTTTCAGGCCTTTCCTTCACAAAAGTGTGTCGATATGGGCGATATTTTGGCGATATATCGTCGAAATATCGTATCGACACGATATCCAAACGATATCGATATCGATATGGCCTTCCATGCTTGCGAGTCATGTAGTGTATGGGTTCAAGCTCATTCCACATTGTGGGCTTTTGGCCCATGCCAAAGTCCAAAAGCCTGACCCACGCCTAAACTCGACCCAAATTTTTAGGTCAGGCTAAGCTCGAAACGACCCAAATTACTGATGCTCCTCTAGCAACAAAATTCAGTAATTTCTTAAGGTACTCATTCAATGCCAACGATATCAACATATACTCTTCTAGCTCGTTATCAGAAAGGATCAAGCTCCAATCTTCTCATATATTTTTTTGATTAAGATTCTTAGGGAAGTGTTATACCTTATATTTTAAATTCATGTTGATAAAGATTTTACGAATTAGAGATCCATTCAACGCGATATAATGACTCACTTTGATTAGGCACTATCCAAACTGGATGAAAAATGAAATACTCATAAGATTTTTCCAAGAGACAACTAAAGCATATATCTCTCAATGAATATCGCATACCATTTTTGAACATTATATTTTATGGGCTTATTGATCAAGACAAGCTTAAGCCAGCCTCGGCCCAACCCATCCTAAAGAGCCTATATTCTTGCCTTAGCCTAGCCCATTTCAATTTTAGGCTTAAATGGAGTCGAGCTAAATGAGTTGAGTTCCAAGCTAGGTCAGATCGGTCCAACCGAATTACCACCCCTACACAACACCAAACCTCCTGAACCAACCTATATGCTAGCTCATGAATCAATATATGTGCCTACATACCAAGCCACCTTTAACCACTTCCCTGAAACTAATGACTCATCTAGTAGGAATGGCCTACCACCGCTCAGCCAACCTCCTAGTCTCCCTATAAGCTCTCCCCACAAACCAAAAAGGCATAAATTAGATTCCTCTTTTGTCTTCTGTTAGTTGTTGTATGGAAGAACTTTGTGTTCGCATCTCCCTAGCTAAGACAGATTTACCTCGATTTCTGCCTCCATTCTACCTCACTTTTTATCTTCTTCTATCACTAGCCTCGAGTCATGGACACCCCACCCCCACCAATCGCTTCCAACGGCCATAAGCATGTCCATGATGAATTTGATAGAATTTAAAAGAACTAAGGTTTGTGTCTTTTGAAGGGAAGGAAGACATAGAAGCAATTTCCTAAGACACTTGAGTTTAGGGATGAAAACGGTTGGATATAGATACGAATATATGTGGTATCATATGTGTATTAAAATCCAGATACAGATACGAATATGAATACCATAAAAATGTGTAAAATGGAGAATCATATCTTCAAAATACAAATACGAAAGAAAAACGAATAATGACAATACGAATACTGATATTTGACAAACAAATGCGAATTAAGTTACAAATATTAGACATGTCCGAATTTACTTAAAAAGTAGAGTTTTTATCATGTGTTCCCCTCTTAACTTCTGCAATATCAATTAGGCCTCTTCCTTTTTTGTAATATCATGGGTGCCCCTATATTCTTAAAAAATTCACAGTTCTAACCTTTTGTAATATTGGTCATACCTCTACTTTATCTTGACGGAAGGTACAATTGTGAATTTTGTAAAAAGTTAGGGGTACGACTAATATACAAAAAAGGGAAGGGCATAACTAATATTGCTAAAGCTAAGAAAGGTACAAGTGATAAAAGCCCTAATAAGTATAAGCATTTTAGATTCACAGCAATATGCAATATATAAAAGTACATAAATATTTTAACAATGAATATGGACTTGAAAATAATTAAATAATAAAAGAAACTTAAAATTAACTAAATAATAAAGAAAGCTTTCCATACGCATTTAAATGTGTATCATACTAGTATTGCTATCCTCTAGAATTTGAACATTCATATTTGTATCCATATTCATATACTTCAAAAAATGAATATACCTATCCTCTAAATTTTGAATATGCATATTTGTATTCATCAAAATGAAGATTATCAAATTCGTATTTGCATAAACTCTTGCTCATAGACAATCTATGGAAAAGGGTTAGGTACTTTAGGTAGTATAGTATAATTCAACATTCATATTCACACTTGTATAAAATGATGGGTAGTCCGGCATGTGGGCTTCAATCTTAAAGGACCAAGATTCAAATCCTAACAACCAATAATTATTAAAAAAACTTGAGGGAGAGACATCAGGGTTGGAGGAGCGATGGAGCGACGAAAAAGAGAAGTTGTGCGGAGGGCGATTTGAAGCAGTGAGCGTCTTTGGAGAGAAGTCTGGGCCTCTGATCGGAGTCAAGTTATAGAGGGGGAGGGTGCTGCGATGGACTGGGCGGTGGTGTCCCACCGTAAGCGCGCCCGTCGGTGCTTCAGATGTGGTGAGATGGGGCATCTCGCTTCGTCATGCGTTTCCCCTCCTTGTTGTTTTTCATGTGGGGAAGTGGGTCATCGCCAGAACGATTGTTCACTCTGGCGAAACTCTTCTATGGTGAGCGCCAACGAGGTATCCTCCAACTCCATTAGGTCTACGGAGAGGGATAAAGGAGTGAAGATGACGGTATTGATGGGACACGACGTTCACCTTAAGCGGTCATATGCTGATGTTGTTAAAGGTGCTTCTCTGGAGACGCAAGAGAAGAAAGAGGGATTCTTGGTTAGCTCGTGGACAAAGACGTCCATCTCCTTGGACTCGATTTGGGTGAGTATTTCTCTTCTGTTTGGAGCTGAGTTCTCCGGCGACGTGGTGGCGATAGGCTCCCACAAATGATGTGCTCGTGGTCTCTCCCGGCTTCAACTGAAGTGACTGCTTCTTTCCTCCAAGAATGGTGATGACGTCGAGTGGAGGGTCCCGCGTTTTTCCGATGGCTCCAATGATGTCACGCACAAACGCGTGGCCAGAGGTGACGGGGGCCCCTTTCCTCTCCCTGCCGGCTCATTGCCTGGGACAGGCGCTCTCTCATTTGGGGACGGTGTTACGTGTTCTCTCTGACGACCGCTCGCCAGGAGATGACCCTTCCACAACCCTGCCTCTGATGGAGTGCCCTGCGAGGGCGGCGATGGAGGTTGATTTAACCATGGTGTTGCGGCATTTTTCTTTTGCTCTGCGGGTATCCTTCCTTCTGCCACCGCTGTCGTCGTTGAGGTCGGAGCTCGTCCTCGTCAATCCGCCTTCCACTCAGGTGCCACATCAACATCTGACCGTTTCGGCGCGCCCGTTTCTCGAGGCCTCGTTAGAGTTCCTTGATGCGCTATCGTCCATTTTGGGAAGGTGTATTGGTTTCTCGATTATCTCGAGTCATTGTACCTCCAATCCAGCGCCCCTCATTCTTGGATCTCGAAGGAGGATCTCGAACTCGACCCGACTCTCTCTCACAGGCTTCTCTGAGCCCACCGTTGATGGGGCCCCATGCTGGGGTGGCCTACCTCTTTCGGGCATGAAAGGACATATCGATATCGGTATCGATATCGGTACCATGTCGATACCGATATATCGACGATATATCGACCCATATCGTCGATATCGAACCGAGATTGTGAATAAAATGGCCTATCGATATCGATATCGACCATATCGGCGATATATCGGTGACCTGTCGATACCGATATATCGCCAATATATCACCGATATATCGGGATACGGCCTTCCATGCTTTCAGGTTGCTTCCCAAAGGGGTCAATTCGAATCTTTCCTGCAGACCCAACCCATCCATGGAAAAGCTTTTCGATGTCTTCTTCTTCAGATTTCGCAGGTCCTAATCTCCTCGAGCGACAAAACTCGGAGTAGTCCTCTTCCAAAGAGACGGCCCCTATTTCATTGTGGAATGCTCCTGCGACCTTGGGGAGGTCATCTATCTGATGTGTCCGCCTCGTCCAGCTCTGTCCTCAAAACCTTCCGCTGGTTGCAAGCTCGTCTTCAAGGGTTGGTTGGCTCCGACTCCGTCTATTGCAAGTTCGTCATTGCGAAAGGGATGATTGGCTCCGACTCTGCAGAAAGCTCCAAGCAAGATGATCACAGTGATTTTGATCAAAGCCTCTTGCTGACTGTCTCCACCAATGCCATCCTCTTGTCAACAAACCTTTGACATCTGATTCCATACAATCTGAGCCTGACGCCAGTTTTGGCCAGATAAGAGATCTGGCAAAAGATACCGGAGAAGACATTGTTTAAAGCAGTGCCCTACTGAGGTTCCTTTCATCTCGGAGCGCAAGGCTGAGGTGGCCTTGCTGGCGGGAGCGGTCTCTTTAAGGGGGTCATCGTTGGTTCCCAAATGAAAATACTCACATGGAATGTCAGGGGCATGGGTGACCCAGAAAAAAGGACAATCAGTTCAAGGTTCTCGAAATGGTGTTGTGAGGTCTCTTCTTACAAGAAACTAAGCTGGATTCCTGTCCGTCTGAGCTCTGGAACTCCGTTGGTGTGGGCCCGATCTCTGGGATCCATTCGCTTGATGCTTCTGGTAGTGATGGGGGTTTGACGCTGGCTTGGAAGGAGCACATCTTCGTTTTTCGAGCCGAATTGAAGGGTACTCATGTGCTCACGGTGCTGCTGGAGCACACTCGGTTGAATACGTTGTTTGCCTTCTCTTGTGATTATGGGCCCTGCCTTCCTGCCTCTCGCCAGATACTCTGGTCGGATCTGCAGGTCGCGAGATCGACTTTCCCGGATACTTGCTGGTTAGTGGGCGGAGATTTCAATGTCTCTTTATTTTCTTCTAATAGACTGAGGCTTCATGGTGGCCAGGACCCGGGCTCTGCGGACTTCCTCGAGCTGATTGATGATTTGGGGTTGGAAGTGTTGGATGTTGCTGACACTAAGTATATTTGGAGATCCTCGGCCCCCCACTCCGTATTGACCATTTCCTTGCCTCTGGGGAATTGCTTGACTTATTCCCTCTCTCCTATTCTTCGAGAAGAGCCAGAACAAGATCTGATCACATGCCGATTGTGTGGAATTCGGGGGTGGTCTTCCTGCCTAGAGGTTTTTTCAGGCTTGAAAAGGCATGGCTACTTGAGGAGTCTTTTAAAGAGTTGGTCTCCTCCCATTGGTCTTCCATGTCTGAGACTGATTCTGTTGCTTTGAGATTTGCTCAAAAACTGAACTCACTTCGTCTCCGGCTTTGTACTTTCAAGAAGGAAACTAGAGAGGCTCGTCGTGCTATGAGGTTTGAGGCTAAGGGTGAGGTTGCGAGACTTGATGGTTTGGAGGATGACAGGCCTCTTTCGGATGCCGAGCTGGTTCAGAGGGCGGAGGCCCAGAAAAAAATTATCATTGAGGATAGAAAACGGGTTATGGAGTGGAAACAGAGATCTAGACACAACTGGCTCAAGGAGGGAGGTGCTAATACGGCGTTCTTTCACAGAATGGTCTGTGGGAGGCATCGGGGTAATATCATTCGCTCGGTTATCGTTATTGGTGTTAGAGTTGAGGGTGATAGAGCGATGGGGCGGGCGATTACGGACCATTTTCTGGCGTCCTTTAGGCATTCATTGGTGAGACCTTGGAGGTGGACTGGCCATGGTGCCTCTCAGCTCTCGGATGCCCATGCTGCTAGTCTCATCCAAAAGGTAACTCTGGAGGAGCTAAAAGTTGTGGTTTGGAACCTTAATGTGGATGGCTCACCTAGCCCGGATGGTTTTCCCGTTAGTTTTTACAAGGAATTTTGGGATCTTGTGGGTGTTGAGGTGTTGTAGGTAGTGGAGGAATGTTGTCAGTGCAATGTTGGTTTTGATAAGCTGAACAGAGCTCTCTTTTTTCTCCTTCCGAAGCGTGAGACAGTCGAAAGAATTGAAGATTTCAGACCGATTGTCCTTTCAAATGCTATTTACCTGATAGTGGCAAAGGTGTTTGCTACTAGACTTAGCAGGGTACTCGAACACATTATCTCTCCTTTTCAATCGGCTTTCATCCCTGGTCGGCAGATTTCGGATAGCCTGGTTATAGCTTCGGAGACCATTGCTGAGTGGAAGAGAAATAAGAAGAAAGCTATGCTTTGGAAGGTAGATTTCGCCAAGGCCTATGACACACTGGACTGGCGCTTTCTCTGGTCGGCTTTACACAGAAGAGGTTTTCCGAAGATTTAGGTGTCATGGATGAAGCGTTATGTCACCATTGTGTCGCTGGCGGTTCTGGTGAACGGTCGTCCGGAGGGGGGGGGGTTCCAGCCGTAGACGGGGTCAGACAAGGATGCCTTCTTGCTCCTTTACTGTTTGTCATTGCTTCCAACATTCTCGTGTGTATGGTTGACCGCATTCAGAATTCTAGGATTATGAAGGGTTTTTCTGTTGGGGACTTATCGATCTCGTTTCTTCAATATGCTGACAACACGATTTTCTTCATCGAGGGGGCAAAGAGGAGGCCAACGGTATGGCGCTCACTTTGGAGATTTTCGGAGAGATGTCTGGGTTGGCTTTAAATTTTGCCAAGTCCATGATGGTTCCTTTTGCGCTATCGGAAGATGAGATGAAAACTTGTAGTAGCGAGCTCAGCACCGATTATGGTTCACTTCCTATCTGTTACTTTGGCATTCCTCTGACGTCGGGCAGAGTCAAGATGGCGGATTGGTTACCGATTGTGGAGAAGTTGGAAAAGAGACTATCATGGTGGAAGGCTTCCATCCTTTCTGGGGGGGTTGTCTCGTGTTGGTGAAGGTGATGCTCTCTGCGATCCCAATTTATTTCGTGTCCTCTCGCCTTCTACCTGTCGGGATTAGGAAACTTCTTGAGAGAATTATGAGAAGATTCTTGTGGAACAAGACTGGCTTGAAGGGTAGTAGGATGCATCTGGTTGATTGAGAGTCGGTCACGTTTTTAAGGCAGATGGTGGGCTGGGAGTAAAGCATGTGGATTCGATGAATGAGGCCTTGCTGGTGAAGTGGGTCAACAGGTTGTAGGCGAGAGATGAAGATCTATGTTGTTCTCTCATCAGGCGCGTCTATGTTATCTCTCGTTCGTCGGTGTAGGCTGCTTCTGGGGGCTTGTGGCCATCTGCTTTCTGGAAGGGGATTCTGAAGGTCCTACCGCGCTTTACAGAGCTATTCTGTCCCATTTGGAGGAATGGGGGGTCCTTTGCCTTTTGGGCCGACGACTGGATGGGAGAGGGTCCAATTTGCAATCGGTTCCCTCGACTTTTCGCCCTTGCTTTGGATCGGGAGATGCAGGTTGCTAACTATTGGTGTAATGGAAATTTTATGCCTTTGTTTGCAACAAATTTTTCAGATCAGCGGCTGGAGGAGTTTATGCGTTTTGTTGGATTCACTGCGTCATGTTGGGGGGGTCGTCCGTGGATTTCGACTACTGGGCTTAGAGAGGTAGCTCCTTTTCAATCAAGAAGGCTTATGGGGCGTTTTGTAGACCTCCCCCTTCGAGGATAGATGACTTGGTTAGAGACTGCATATTTATTTGGTCACTTGGCTTACCGGAGAGGATCGGGTTCTTCTTATGGCTTCTCAGGAGAAAGAGACTGATGATGAAAGATCATTGTGCCAGATTCTTCGGGGAGATTTCTGACAATTGTACGCTTTGCGCGTCTGAAACTGAATCTATAAAGCATCATTTCTTCCGATGCCCCTGCTCCACTCCTATCTGGGGAGATCCCGATCTTGGATGGGTTTGTACTCAAAACCTTGAGAGTGCGTTTGGTTGGGGGGTTACCCCCACTTTGGGTGGGTAATCCCCCAAAATCCCCACTTTTAACCCACTAGTGGGACCCACTCCCTTACCATCAAAAAATTATATATTATACCATCATATCATCTAAAAATCATAAAATACTCAACTTCTACTCACTATTTCAAACTTCAATACAATCACATCACAACAACCACCCACTTTTTCAAATTTCAATACAATCATATCATAATTGTAGAAATAGTTAGTAGTGTTATTATCTCTTTATGGAGTTTGTTGTTATTTCTTTCTTCTATATAGACCTCTCTGTAATTTACCCTAAGGTCTCTCCCTATATAAGAGAGCCTAGGTTTTTTCTGAATAAAACAACGAAGTCTCTTTTCCCAACATGGTATCAGAGCCACCCTAGGGCTCTCGCGCCGCCCCCTTTCCCTTCCCCACCCGCCGCCCTCTTCCCTCCTCGGCGCCGCCTTTCCTCTCCGGCTCCGATCGAGGCTCCCACGCCGCCTTAGGACTTCTTCCTAGTCCACCAACGACGGTACCAGCCCCCAGCCAGCGGGTCTAGACCGCCGTCGAAGGCCCCAGCACATCTCCGCCTGCAGCCTTTCGCCTCCAGGCGGCCCCCCAGCACCTCCTCGCCTGCTGCCTTAGGTCACACGGCGGCCCCAACCCAGTCCCGGAGGTCTCAGGTGTCGCCCTAGCTCTCCAGCCCGGCTGCCAGCACAGCCGCAAATAAGATCAGCGGCTCCCAGTCCATCGGTCGGCACCTGTTAGCCGTTTAAAGGGCTGTAAGCCTACGTTGAGGCGTGCCCTAGCTCTCTCTTCATCCGATATGTGGGTTTGAGTGCGTAAACGTCTACATACGCACTCAAATTCGATGCAGTTTTTGTAGACATCCAGTATTACGTCTACACATCCTAGTTCTTCTCCAAGCGGCAGTATGTCAGAATCAAAAGTTGATATGCCCTCCACCGGCGCATTCAAAGGTCCTGCGCCAATAGTCAAGATGGACGGGTCTAACTACGAGCTCTGGGCTATGCAGTTCATGAGCCTTATGAAGTCGAATGGTAAGAAACATATTCTTACCGAGGATGAGCCTGCAGAGAAGACTGGGATTTATGCCTCATGGGAGGCTGATGATTCCTATGCAAAGGTCTGGTTGTCCGGCACCTTAACGACGGAGATTGCCAATGATGTCCTCCATCAGCCCACTGCTAAGGCAATGTGGGAAATTCTTGCCGCCACATATTCGCAAGTGCGAAATGAGACGAAGATGTTGCAGCTTCAGCACGACATATTCACAATGAAGCAGAGCGGCAGACCTCTCCATTCTCTTTATACATCCCTAAGAGGGATGTTCGAGAAGTTATATAGTATCATCCCTCTGACTGCAACACCTGAGCAGCAGAAGGCGTTTCGAAACGCCACCATGGTTGGTGTTCTTCTTGCGGCCCTTGACCCAGAGTACGATGCAGCTCGATCTCAGATTCTCGCCGATGCAGTTATTCCTCCAGTTGAGGATGTTTACAGACGGCTTAGCCGCATTCCAGTCTCCTCCAGCTCTTCTACTCCATCTCCTTCAGCGATGGCAGTCTCGCGTGGGAGAGGTGGACCACCATCTGGCCGTGGTCGTGGACGTGGCCGTGGACCCCAGGGGAGGGGTGGTCGCTTTAGTCAGACATGCTCCTATTGTCGTCGCACAGAGGAGACATGCTATTCGAAGCATGGATTTCCAGCATCAGCACGCATTGCAGAGCACTCTCAGTCTCCACTGACTTCTACTGCAGATAGCCGATTTGACGAACTTGTCGCTCGTCTCCGAGAGATTATGCCACATGCTTCTGGTGATTCGCCTGGTGGTTCCTTAGATATTGCTGCCACTGCCTCTGCCAGTTCTTCCGCAGCCGCAAGCTCCTCAGGTAGATCTACTACATCTCATGATATATCCGACTGGATTATTGATTCTGGAGCCACACATCATCTCTGCCGAGATAGAGGTAGATTACAGGCCTACAGGGACATTTCTCCCGGACGTTCAGTACAGATAGCAGATGGTACCCATTCGCCCCTTATTGGACAGGGGGAGGTTTTCCTGTCCTCCACTTTGCATTTACAGAATGTTCTGCATGCTCCTGAGTTCTCAATGAATTTGCTATCTATTAGTCAGATTACGAAGGATTTGAACTGTCGTGCCATATTTGACCCGTCTTCTCTCATTTTTCAGGACATACTCACGGGCAAGGTGATTGGCTGTGGCTCTGAGCAGAATGGTTTATATAGGCTGGTCCGGGATTCATATGCTGGTGTCTCCTCTCATTCTGCTGGACCAGTCTCTCCGTACATTTGGCACCTCCGATTTGGTCACCTTCCACTTCAGAAAATGCGCCATCTTCTGCCTCAGATCTCTCCTAGTTCTTTGTTTCAATGTGAAGCGTGTCAGTTGGGAAAGCATCACAGGTCGAGCTTCCCACGTCGTCTGAGTCGGAGCAGTAGCTCCCCTTTTGAGTTGTTACATATAGATATATGGGGTCCAAGTCGTGTTCCCGATCATCAGGGACACAGGTTTTATCTTGTGGTAGTGGATGATTTCTCTCGTGTGTCATGGGTTTTTCTTTTGAAAAATAAATCCGAAGCAGGAAATGTGATCAAAAATTTGATTAATGAAGTGTTCAATGTCTTTTCTGCAAATGTCAAATATGTTCGGACTGATAATGCCCTTGAATTTTGTACACGCTTACTGTCACAATTCCTGTCATCAAAGGGCATTATTCACCAAACCACTTGTGCATATACCTCACAACAAAATGGTGTCGCGGAAAGGAAGCATCGCCATCTCTTAGATATTACTCGTACATTGCTGATTCAGAGTTGTGCCCCTATTTCTTTCTGGGGCGATGCTGTCCTTACTGCTTGTTATCTGGTCAACCGTATGCCATCCTCAGTCCTTGGTGAAAAGATACCTATGTCCATTATTTTTCCAGATAAGGAGTTATTCTCACTAACTCCACGTGTCTTTGGCACTGTTGCTTTTGTGCATCGTCTATCTCCCGGACTTGACAAACTCTCTCCTAGAGCAGTCAAGTGCGTCTTTGTTGGTTATTCCAGAACTCAGAAGGGCTACCGGTGTTATGATCCCACAACTAAGAGATACTTTGTGAGTGCCGATGTCACTTTCTTTGAGTCTGTCATGTATTTCTCTCCTGCAGGTGACAGAATGGTACCATCCACTACCACTGATGAGATCTATGTTCCTCCACCACCTACATTGAGTACACCTGAGTCTTCTCCTCTGTCTGTCTCCACGCCAGCACCACCTCCACCACCCCCACCACCTCCTCCACCTCCACCCAATCCACGGCCTATCATATCACCGTTACCGAAATTCTATACGCGCCGGTCAGGTCCTACTCAGACCACACAGCAGTCGATCATCCCGCCTCAGGTATGTTCAGATGGCATTACTACTGACGGGTCAGGTTTGGTACATGTGCAGGATCCTTCAGTTCAGGCTGACACTAGCCCATCTCGTACAGCAGATGACGATCTTGATGTTCCGATTGCTATTCGGAAACAAAAGCGGCAATGTGCCGCTTATCCGTTTGCGTCACAGGTTTCTTTTCACCGTCTCACAGGTGATTTTCAGAGATTTGCCACAGCTTTGTCTTCCGTGGAGATACCACGGACATACCAGGAAGCTTTGCAGAATGAATGCTGGCGATTAGCAATGGAAGAAGAAATGAGGGCCCTGCAGTCTCGTGGCACATGGTCTTTGGTCCCTGCACCTTCTGATGCATCCGTTGTGAGCTGCAAATGGGTCTTTACAGTCAAATACCATGCAGATGGAACCCTGGATAGGTACAAAGCACGCTTGGTCGCTCGTGGGTTTACGCAAACCTACGGTGTGGATTACATGGATACATTTTCTCCAGTGGCGAGACATTCTACCCTTCGTATTCTTTTATCTGTTGCTGTAGTCCGTGATTGGAGTATATCTCAACTAGATGTCAAGAATGCATTTCTGTATGGAGACTTGCAGGAGGAAGTCTACATGCAGCAGCCACCTGGGTTTACTGCTGAGGGGGAGAAGCAGATGGTCTGTAGACTTCACAAAGCGATATATGGCCTCAAACAGAGCCCCAGAGCATGGTTCCAGAAGTTGTCTAACTTGATTGAGCAACAAGGATTCAAGAGGTCAAATGCCGATCACTCATTGTTTGTCCAGAAGTCATCGGCAGGTACGGTTGTTATTATGGTCTATGTGGATGATATTCTTGTTACAGGAGATGATGCACAGGGCATAGAAAAGGCGAAGGCATTCCTTGGTCGTCAATTTGTTACAAAAGATCTTGGAACCCTGAGATACTTTCTGGGGTTAGAATTTGCGAGGAATGCACAGGGTTTGGTAATGACCCAACGGAAGTATATTACAGACTTCCTGACTGAGACGGGCATGGATGGTTGCAAACCATCAAGTATTCCTATGGATCCCAGCGTGAGGCTGTATGATGGTGATACTGATGAAGTAGATAAGAGGAGATATAGAGAGATGGTGGGCAAACTCCTCTACATCACCATAACTCGCTCAGACATTCAATTTGCAGTTAGCAGGGTGAGTCAATTTATGGAGCAGCCAAGACAGGTTCACATGGATGCTATACACATGATACTGAGGTATCTAAAGTCTTCTCCAGGTTCAGGGCTGCTATTCAGAAAGGGCACGGACTTATCTGTCTCAGCATGTGCAGATGCAGATTATGCAGGATGTCCTAAGGACCGAAAATCAACCTCAGGGTTTGCAGTGTTTGTTGGAGGCTCTTTGGTTTCTTGGAAAAGCAAGAAACAAACTGTTGTGGCAAGGTCCAGTGCCGAATCCGAGTATAGGGCCATGGCTCAAGCCAGTACGGAAATGATGTGGGTTCGCTCAGTACTAGAAGATCTACATGTAGCGGTACCTCTACCTATGAATCTTCAGTGTGACAATCAGGCAGCATTGTTCATTGCCAACAATCCAGCTTTTCATGAAAGGACCAAGCATATTGAAGTTGACTGCCATTATACTAGGGACTTGATCCAGAGAGGATTGATATCTACTGCACATGTGAGCTCAGGAGATCAGACTGCAGATGTGTTTACCAAGCCACTGCTCAGAGGACCATTTCAGAGATGTTCGTCCAAGCTGAGCATGATAGATATCTATGCTCCACCTTGAGGGGGAGTGTAGAAATAGTTAGTAGTGTTATTATCTCTTTATGGAGTTTGTTGTTATTTCTTTCTTCTATATAGACCTCTCTGTAATTTACCCTAAGGTCTCTCCCTATATAAAAGAGCCTAGGTTTTTTCTGAATAAAACAACGAAGTCTCTTTTCCCAACAATAATAACTACCAACTTTTTCAAATTCCAATACAATCACATCACACAAACCCTCCTAACCCTTAACCCTCCAACCAAACACACAAACACAAAATCGGGTTATCCACCCATGGATAACCCACGAACCAAACGCACCCTGAGGCTTTCTGGGTGTCTTTACATGGGGCTTCGACGGTGGCCAAGGATGGATCTGCTGAAGTCTTTAGCACTAATTTGGTAATCTGGATTTTTACAAACGCTCTTCTATTCTCGGGGCAAAGATTCTATTGTGAAAATGTTTGTATCCAGTCCAAGGGGGTTCTTGAGTCATGGTTTATGTACAGTCAGGTTTCTTTGTTTCTTTTTTAATTAATTAATACAACCTGGGGCGTACACCATCGTGTGCTACCCCCTTTTTCAGACTTCAAAAAAAATAAAAAAAAACCTTGAGTTCATTCGAAATACCTACACACCATTTCTACAACCCCTTCGCCAACAAACTCTAGGAATTCAGTGTAGAAAAAAATTAGAAAATCCTCTAATCTAGACAAGCCATCCTCCTCGTCTCCCTCTCCAGATGATGCAATCTAATATGTGTCGTGAACTAAATAGCAATTTTAAAAGCTTGAAACTAATGGACTAAATGACGGAAGCAAGTCAATTGGCGTGCAATGCAAAAACCACGGGGGGGCCGAAATGCGATGGATTGACTGGTGGTAAAAGATGCGTAAAATTCAGCAACTAACGACAGCAAGTAATCGAGTTTTAGCACCGATTTCTCCACAATTTCAGGGCAATCAAATTAGTTAAAAGTTCCTAGGAAAAATATAACAAGGTTGCAACAACTAGGAATCTCAATGATTCACCAAACCGAACAGCAACATAACAATCCACAATCCTAATATTATGCGGTAGAATATGACAAAATGGGCGCTCATACCACAACCGACGAGGGGGAGTTTGCACGCTTCAGATGTGGTCGGACTGGCGGGGAGCGAGACGGTGACAGCAGCGCCTCTGGATGATCTAGGGCCACGACAATCGCTGGACGGCGCAGGCTGCAGGCGGGGATACTGGGGCCCGAAGCGTTCACGGCGTAGTTGGGAGGGTAGGAGGGATAAGGGGGCGGCACAGGGGGGGAAGGGCAATCGGCGTGTTTGTTGGGGGGGTTTAGGGCTGTTGGTGGCGCGGTTCGGGCCTACGGGTTGGGCGGTGAAGGAGCGGCGATCTGGAAGGGGGGTTGTTGATGCAGCGTGGACCCGAAATATAGGGCCACCTATTTATTTAAATTATGGTAGTTAATTTTATTTACGTTTTTTAAGTCGTCACAATTGTAATAACGAGATCGCATGTGATCTCAATTAATGGTCAATTTGAATTTTAAATTTAGTCAGTTAGTCGGTTAATTAGTTAGAGTCTAATTAGGATAATTAGTTGTCCGTTTAAAGTAATTTACTATTTTTGTAATCTCATCCCTCCTATATAAAGGGATGAGGGTCCAGTGTTTTTATTCAGTCAAGTATTAATGAAAAGTTGAGATTTTATATCCCTCTCTATCTCCTCTCCTTCTCCTTCCCCACGTGGTCTTCACGGTTCTTCTTCTTCAATCCCTCGTTAGCGACGAGTTTTTCTCTTCTCAATCCCTCCTTTTCTCCACCGAAACTCCACCGCCCAATTTATTTTAATTATCGTCGACGCGCCGAATTCCAATCCGCATCATTTGGTACCAGAGCGGTTATGGAGTCGTTCTCACGATTCCACGATCCTGTCGCATGTTGGCGTGTGCAATTCGATTTGAGTTGCCTATCTCCTGATTCGCGTACACGTGCACGTCGACATAAGTTCAGGCGGCGTCTTGAATCAAGCCTCAAGGTCCAAGAATGGCTGGATGCGCAAGTCGATGAAGATTCGTTCGTCGACAACGAAAATCAGATCGTAGAAGCCGCTATGCAACCCGATTTTGAACAAAAAAATGAAGATCTAGCCGCCAACAACGAAGATCTCGCCGTCCACGACGAGAAGCTCGCTGCCAACGAAGAATCCGCCGCTGTCCAGACCGTTTTAGAAGGAAAAAGCGACAAGACGACTGCTGTCCAGGAGATCCCAGATCTGATTCCGCCACCGGAATTGCTTCCATCGGCCCCTCCGGCCGTCCCGGCGTTGCCTAAACTACCCCAGGTAACTCCCCTGCCTTCCCCCTCGACCACAACCCCCGTCCCAGCCACTTCCACACCACCACTACCACCCGCTGCCCTCGCTGCCCCAACACCTGACCCAACCTCATCTACGTCGCCGTCGGGCCTTTCCACAGACCCGCACCCCCCCCCCCCCCGCATGCCACCGCCTTCCTCTTCCCCCACTGCCTCCCCCACAACCCGTCAACCCCCGCCCCTCACTTCTCCGAGCCCCAAGTTTCTACCGCTGCCTTTCCCCACTCCTGCATCTCGCCCCCTTTCCCAACGCGCGCCTCCTACTGGCCTTCTTGGCCTTTGCCGATCCACCTCCCCGCCAACCCCTCGCAGCCACCCCTTCAGCATCACCGGCGCCCCGCGCCTTCGTTTCGCCCCTTCCTCACCGCACTCCCATACCATCGCCGCCCCCGCGCCCATCCACGTGCGAGCCCCGCGTGACCCCAGCCACCCCGCGACTGCGCCACCGCGTGCCCCACCTTCCCTTGCCCCCCCCAGTGCCCGCGCCCTCGCACGCAAGGCCCCTAACGACCCCCGCCTCCTCGCTGAACCGCATCGGCCCCGCCGCCTCTTGTTGGGGAAGAAAGAAAACCTATCGGGGGTTGAGGGAACCAAATCCCTCAACTTTCGGGAGTTGAGGCTGATTGGGGAAAATTGCAAGAAGAAATCCCAACAACCCCATATTTGCAGAAGGGCCAAAAGGAGTAGGACAGCCAAGAAGATTGAAGGGATGCGAAATTTGCACCCATACCCCAGGCGACAGAAATATTTAAAAAAAGGGGCTACAAATCAGAAATATGGGGATCCTCCTTATCCAAATAGGACTAGAGCCTTGGGCTTCCCCTATATAAGGACCCCATGGCTTCATTCTTTGGACACATCTCCTTCCCTCCTCTCCTTGTGTCATTGTTTCGCTATGGACTCTCCGAAGACCATGTTGTTCATGCCACATCAATTTTTCGATCACAACGAGGAAGCAAAATGTAAGACGACGCCGCCGTTCGCGCCGCACATGTTCTTCAACCACGAAGGCCGCGTCGCCCACGCCCGCGTATGGATTCCGTCGTTCGCTCCACATCAGTTCTTCCAGACGACGACGGAATACGCCGAATCGTCCTCCAAGGCTGCAGATTCAGCAATTCGTCGGGAGACGAATTTTTAAAGCGGAGGAGAGTTGATGCAGCGTGGACCCGAAATATAGGGCCACCTATTTATTTAAATTATGGTAGTTAATTTTATTTACGTTTTTTAAGTCGTCACAATTGTAATAACGAGATCGCCTGTGATCTCAATTAATGGTCAATTTAAATTTTAAATTTAGTCGGTTAGTCGGTTAATTAGTTAGAGTCTAATTAGGATAATTAGTTGTCCGTTTAAAGTAATTTACTATTTTTGTAATCTCATCCCTCCTATATAAAGGGATGAGGGTCCAGTGTTTTTATTCAGTCAAGTATTAATGAAAAGTTGAGATTTTATCTCCCTCTCTATCTCCTCTCCTTCTCCTTCCCCATGTAGTCTTCACGGTTCTTCTTCTTCAACCCCTCGTTACCGACGAGTTTTTCTCTTCTCAATCCCTCCTTTTCTCCACCGAAACTCCACCGCCCAATTTATTTTAATTATCGTCGACGCGTCGAATTCCAATCCGCATCAGTTGTCGAAGGCGGCGTCGGGGAGGGAGGGTTTCGATGGAGGCGCACGGAAGGGGGAACGGGGAGGAGGGGGAAGGCAGGGCGTTAGTGCGCACGGTGGGGGAGGGGAACGGCGTCAGAAGGGGTAAGGGGAAGGCGAGGGAGGAGGCTGGCGAGTGGCGGGGAGAGGTGGAGGGTACCGGGGGGCGGCGAGAGGAAGAGGGAGGAGAGGGTGGGGAGGCGGCGGTAGGGGGAGAGGTTAGGGCACGGGGAAAAGAAGAGGAACGGGGGTGACGAGAACGAGAGGGGAGAGGGAGAGAGAGAGAGAGAAAGAAAATTAGAGGTGGGAAAATAAATTTCATTCCAAAACTTAAAATCCAACCCTAGCTATTGGGGAGCCTTTATAGAGGCCAAATCCCCCAAATAAGCAACAACCTTTCTAAAAATAGAAAAAGAAAGAAAACAGAAAAGAAAAGATGATAAGTCCTTGTATAATGAGCCTTTTACATAAATAAATAAAATAAACAAAACAAATGTCGACTAAAAGGAAGTGATCACGTAGCATCATGCTGCATCAACTCCCCCTGCTGAGAAGAATCTCGCTCCGTCGAGATGGCATCATGGTAGTTCTGAAGTATATCGGGGCGGAGTTGTTGAAGTTCATCCTCGTCAATCCAGGTTCAATCTGTAAGAGGTCGTCCCTTCCATTTGACCAGATAGCGACAGAAGAGACCACGTCTAGTTGTCATATCTCGGATGTCGGCAATATCTTCAATCTGATCGGCATCAGTCGCGGCCGGTGGTTGGCGCGTATCATCAGCGGAAGCTACTGGCGTGGTGGCATCTGTCTGTTCATCTCTGTGATATAAGAAGAGATTTGATACATTAAATACTGGTGATGTCTGGACGTCTGGCGGTAGATCAAGTAAGTAAGCATTGGGCACAATCTTCTTGAGGATTCGCAATGGACCAATCTTTCGGACACTCAATTTTTGGTGGACTCTCAAAGGAAACCTCTCTTTTTTTAGGTGGACCATCACTAGTTCTCCAACTCTGAACTCGCTCTCTCTACGGTGGAGGTTGGCTTGGGCTTGGTATTTCTGGGTCATGGTTTGGAGTTTGGCTCGGATTTCGGTATGGATAATGGTTAGATGTTCGACCAGGTCCTCAGCAGTTGCACTACTCCCTTGCATGGTTGTGGGTGTTAGGTCTAGAAATTGGGTAAGTGGAAAGCCGTACACACTCTCAAATGGTGATTTTCCAGTGGACCTATTCGTGGAACTGTTATACGCGAATTCAGCTTGGGGAAGAATTAGATTCCATTTGGACGAAGAGTCCCCTGCAAGACATCGCAATAAATTTCCTAACGATCTATTAACTACTTCGGTTTGCCTATCTGTTTGTGGATGATAAGCAGTGCTGCATTGCAAACGAGTACCAAGACGAGACCAAAGCGTGCGCCAAAAATGACTCAAAAACCTGGTATCACGATCCGAAGTGAAAGAACGAGGAACACCATGCAATCGAACGACATCACGAAAAAACAAATCAGCGACATGAGATGCATCTGAGGTTTTTTTTACATGCAATGAAGTGTGCCATTTTAGAAAATATGTCCACAGCCACAAAAATAGAGTCAACTTTCCGTACCGTGAGGGGTAAGCCTAGCACAAAATCCATAGTGATGTCTTCCCAGGGTCGTAAAGGAATCGGCAGAGGTGTATACAACCTAGTGTTCTGCCTATGGCCTTTGAATCTCTGACATGATTGGCATTTTTGTACAAACTTTGTAACATCTTTTCGCAATTGCGGCCAATAAAATCGCTCTCGGAGGAGGGTCAAGGTCTTGTCCATTCCAAAGTGTCCAGCTAAGCCGTCGTTATGCAGTTCTGAAATCAGGTTCTCTCGAAGGGAAGTGGCAGGGATGCACAGTCGATGGGCCTTGAACAGGAATCCCTCATGAAAAACATAAGTGGTTGTCGGGTCCTGTCCAGTATCAACACACTCTGCATAAGCTTGCCCGAAGTCAGGATCAGTGGGGTAGAGATCCTTGAGGGTGTCAAATCCTGTTGTGCTGATGGTCATTGTGGTCAGGGCATGTGCTCGTCTGCTTAACGCGTCGGCCACGCGATTCAGGGTGCCAGCCTTGTGCTTGAGATGGAACGTGTATTCTTGGAGGAAACTAACCCATTTGGCATGATGCTTGTTAAGGATCTTCTGAGAGTTCAGATATCGTAAAGCTTCATGATCGGAATTAAGGACAAATTCACGCTGTATTAGATAGTGCCTCCAATGCTTGAGAGCTTGTACCACAGCATAGAATTCGACATCATATGTAGAGTACCGTGATCGAGCTTTGTTCAACTTTTCACTGTAGAAGGCTACAGGTCGTCCTTCTTGACTCAAGACGGCACCAATCCCGACATGTGAGGTATCGCAATCGACTACGAAAACCTTGGTGAAGTCAGGAAGTGTCAAAACAGGGGCATGGGTCAATTGATGTTTTAGCTTTTGAAAGCCGGTTTCTGCTTCAAGGGTGCAAGCGGGTGCGCCTTTACGCGTGCAATCTACCAACGGAGCCGCACAAGTGCTAAAGTTCCGGATGAAGTGCCGGTAGAAAGAAGCCAATCTCAGAAAGTTGCGAATCTCAGTGAGGGTTTTAGGCACGGGCCAGCTCTGAATGGCCTGAATCTTGGAGGGGTCAACTTTAAGTCCATCGGCAGTGACAATGTATCCCAAGAAGAGGACCATGTCAGACATGAAGGAACATTTCTTAAGGTGGACATACGATTGTTGGGCTCTCAAGGTTTCCAGGACTTGTCGTAAGTGGGATAAGTGGTCGTCTTTGGTCAAGCTGTTGATCAATATGTCATCAAAGTACACAACCACAAACTTACCGATGAAGGGTTGTAATACATGATTCATGGTTCGCATAAAAGTGCTGGGAGCATTAGACAGGTCGAAGGGCATTACTGTCCATTCATAAAGGCCCTCTTTGGTCTTAAAAGCATTCTTCCACTCGTCTCCAGGTCGGAGGCGAATCTGATGGTACCCACTGCGAAGATCCATTTTGGAAAATAATTTGGCACCCGATAGCATGTCGAGCATGTCATCAAGGCATGGAATCGAAAAACGATACTTGATCGTGATCTTGTTGATAGCACGACTGTCCACGCACATCCTCCATGTACCATCTTTTTTTGGGGTAAGCATAGTAGGGACCGCCACGGGACTCATACTCTCTCGAACATATCCACGACGTAGAAGATAAGTGACCTACTTGTTCATTTCTTCGTGTTCACTTGGGCTCATCCGATAATGTGGTAAGTGGGGTAGGCTGGCTCCAGGGACTAGGTCAATGTGATGTTGAATGTCTCGCAACGGGGGTAGTCCTTCAGGCAACTCTTCAGGCATAATGTTAGCAAACTCCTGGATGATGGGCTTTACCTCAGGCGGGACTTCGGCGGTAGTTGTCTCCTGTTTGCTCACTTCACGTCCCATTAATGCATAAATAGTGGAGCTCTCCTGAACTTCACGTTGGAATGTCTGGGCTTCCATCAACAATACGGGACCCGTAGTTGAAGGCTTTGGCGGTGAAATACCTTTACCAGATTGTGCAGTCGCGGATCGAAGGGTAGCCACCTGGCGAGGGCTAAGGGCTTCGCGTTGTGGTCTAAGGGTCACATGCACCTTGTCTATGAGAAATGAGTAAGTGTTCATTTTTCCTTTGTGCTCAGTGTCTCGATCAAACTGCCAAGGCCTCCCAAGTAGTACATGACAGACATCCATAGGGGCTACATGGCACCACACCTCGTCTTTATATGAAGGTCCAATCGAGAAGCTAACGAGGCTCTGATGGTGGATCTGAAGTTGAGTACCACCTCGAAACCAGGCCACACTGTAAGGTTTCTCGAGTGGTTGAGTTGGTAGACCCAACTTATCGACCATTTCTTGAGAAACGAAGTTCTCAACGCTTCCTCCATCAATGATCAGCGAACAGCGACGCCCTCCTGAGGTGCAGGTGGTTCAGAATATGCTGCATCGCAGCCAACTATCAGCGTCGTTGACAGCGGGCGTGAGCAAGATGTTTGTGCGTGCGCTGTCAAGAGCGATAAAGTCCTTACGTTCAATTACCAAGAAAGGTCCGGATACATCTCCATCCACTCCCAGAAGCTCATAGTCATCAGCTCCCAAGGTGTCAACAGTCAAAGCGGTCGGATCCTCTTCAGGTGATTCCTGCTGGTCAGGGTCTTCGATGGTGCATAAATGGGCGGGTCTAGCCTTAGGGTTTGGGCAATCTGCCGCGCGATGTCCCTTTTGATAACATCAGAAACAGGTATCAGGTCCTACAACAGGTCGACTACCCAAGATGCCTGGTCCAGGGTTTCCAATAGATGGTCGGTTGACGGCAGGAGTTGATGGTTTGGCTTGGGATTTACCCGCAACAATCGAGGGGGAAGTTATCGGTTTGGAGGTCGCCATCGGGGTACTGGTGCGTGGGAAGGAGTTCACAGAAAAAGACATCCTCCTTGTCTGGGCCTCAGCAAGCTTAGTCTCAGCTCGTTCAGCTTGCTTGTAAGCTTCGTCAACATCTCGACAGTTGTGGAGGTAGAGCATGGTCTCAAATTTCAGCGAAATTCGGTCGAATTTCTGTCGAATATCGGTATCCAGTCGAAATCGAAATTCGATCGAAATGGCCGAAATGACCGAAATATGGGGGTCCTAGTACAAAAAATGACCGAAATGGCCGAAATTACTATCGAAATTCCACCGAAATTCCATCGAAATTCTGTTTTGGTCGATACCGAAATGGTGACCGAAACCGACATTTAGGGCCTTGAGGTAGAGTTCATCCTGGATAACTTGGCGGAGTCCTTGCATATAGCGGGTAACTTCCTGGACAGGAGTCTCCTGCAATTGATTGCGATGAACGAGAGATTGGAACCCTTCGGTGTATTCTTTCACGCTCATGGTACCTTGTTTCCATGATTGCAGTCGTGCGTATAGATCTCGTTTGTAATCTTCCGGCACGAATTTGGTTTTCAGTTTAGCCTTCATCTTGCTCCAACTGCGGATCTTACCTTTTTGTTTGCGTTCAGATTGCAAACGGTTCCACCATAGCAGAGCATGTCTCTTTAGTTTGATGGTGACAAATTGAACTTTTCGTTCGCTAGGCATAGACTTCCATACAAAGAAGTGTTCGACGGTTTGGAGCCAATCCAAAAAGACATCAGGGTTTCATCCTCCGTCAAATTCCGAAACGTCGAGACGGATGCCTCGGTCCCATCTGTCATCGGGCCTAGGGCCAGGTCGGGGCAGGAATTGATATCCACTAGTAGGTTGTGAAGTATACCCCGGAGTGTGTGGATTTTGATTCTTTGAAACGAAAGGAGTATCATCTCTTAATCCTTCATCCTCGCTCTCCTGTGAAAGATAGTCGCTAACGTGTCCGTCAGAAGTAGAAGAGCTAGATTCGTGGGATGTGTTACTTCGTGAGTGCGGTCTCCGACTAGTACGCCGGACTTTGTTTGGTGTCTCGTCACCATGATCTTTTCCTAGCATTTGACTATTTAGGGTGGCAATTTGTCCGCTTAGTTGTTCGAATATCTGTAGCATTTGAGCATTCAAGGACTCTAATGTTAGCTCAGTGTGTGGGGTGTAGCTGGTTTTAGAGGTAGTCGGTTTTTCGGCCATGTGAATCCTAGGCTTTCTGCTCTCTTTTGCTTTGGGATTTTGTTGTTTGTTTTGTTTTGCTTTGTTTTTTTTGTCTCTTCTTTTTTTTTGCAATGAAACAAATGGAATGCAGGCGAGATGCAGGATCGCTATGCTCTGATACCAAATTGATGCAATCTAATAGGCATCATGAACTAAATGGCAATTTTAAAAGCTTGAAAATAATGGACTAAACGGAAGCAAGTCAATTGGTGTGCAATGCAAAAACCACGGGGGGGGCGAAATGCGATGGATTGACGGGTGGTAAAAGATGCGTAAAATTCAGCAACTAATGACAGCAAGTAATCGAGTTCTAGCACCGATTTCTCCACAATTTCAGGGCAATCCAATTAGTTAAAAGCTCCTAGGAAAAATATAACAAGGTTGCAACAACTAGGAATCTCAATGATTCACCAAACCGAACAGCAACATAACAATCCACAATCCTAATATTATGCGGTAGAATATGGCAAAACGGGCGCTCATACCACAACCGACGAGGGGGAGTTTGCACGCTTCAGATCTGGTCGGACTGGCGGGGAGCAAGACGGCGACAGCAGCGACTCAGGATGATCTAGGGCCACGGCAATCGCTGGACGGCGCAGGCTGCAGGCAGGGATACTGGGGCCCGAAGCGTTCGCGGCGGAGTTGGGAGGGTAGGAGGGATAAGGGGGCGGCACTGGGGGGGGGGGGGGGGGTCGGCGTGTTTGTTGGGGGAGTTTGGGGCTGATGGTGGCGCGGTTCGGGCCTACGGGTTGGGCGGTGAAGGAGCGGCGATCTGGAAGGGGGGTTGTCGAAGGCGGCGTCGGGGAGGGAGGGTTTCGGTGGAGGCGCACGGAAGGGGGAACGGGGAGGAGGGGGAAGGCAGGGCGTTAGTGCGCACGGTGGGGGAGGGGAACGGCGTCAGAAGGGGTAAGGGTAAGGCGAGGGAGGAGGCTGGCGAGTGGCGGGGAGAGGTGGAGGGTACCGGGGGGCGGCAAGAGGAAGAGGGAGGAGAGGGTGGGGAGGCGGCGGTGGGGGGGAAGGTTAGGGCACGGGGAAAAGAAGAGGAATGGGGGTGACGAGAACGAGAGGAGAGAGAGAGAGAGAGAATCAGAGGTGGGAAAATAAATTTCATTCCAAAACTTAAAATCCAACCCTAGCTATTGGGGAGCCTTTATAGAGGCCAAATCCCCCAAATAAGCAACAGCCTTTCTAAAAATAGAAAAAGAAAGAAAACAGAAAAGAAAAGATGATAAGGCCTTGTATAATGAGCCTTTTACATAAATAAATAAAACAAATGTCGACTAAAAGGAAGTGATCACGTAGCATCATGCTGCATCACCAGAAGAGTAAATCACAACTTAGGTGGAAGTCTCCAAATCATATTCCCTCCATGCTGAGACCCTAGTGAAGTTCAGGTAGAAAATTGCTTAAAATAAGCCACCAAGCCCCCCAATTCCACCACATCATGCTGCCAGCATACAAGTGAAAATACTGGTTTCAGCATCCTGATCTCGCAGCAATGTCTGTTAAGAGAGCTATCTCCATTTGACTCAACCTTCACTTCGTCCCCTCACCACCTCCAACTCTCCAACTTTGCCTCAGCATCTGCCTCTGAAAGACTGTCCTTGTCCTATAGCCAGCCAGTCCAGACTTAAGATCCTTATTCCATCTTTATTTCAATAGGCTCTCATTGTCATCTCCATACAAAGCATACACAAAAATCTTAAGACTAGTATATTTCCACGCCACCTTCATATGACACATTTTTTACAATCACAATACCGCATACAGTCAAACTCACCACCACCTCTGACTGACTACATTAACCCTCATGGGAAAACACCATAATGACATCCAGTTCTGTAAAGACCTTCAACCCAAAGATCAACTCTAGTCGTCCTTCATTAAGTTTGCTTTAAAATGATAACAATGGAACCAATGGAGAGGTATTAAGGATATATATCAGGAAAAAAGGAACATAAAACAAAAGAAAAAGATATACCTTGCAAGGCCAATTCTCGCGGAAGAAATGGCAAACCACACGATCACTGGCCTTGACAGCAGCAAAGAAGTCCTTCTCGTTGATCTCAGTGTACTCTCCGTGCCCAAGCGAGATCCAGCGGCTCCTCCTCTCCGCCATCTTCTTCATCTGCTGCAGTCTCCTTTCCCTGAGGACCTCCAGATCGTCCAAATCGAGCTTCTCCAGAGACGAGATCTCCTCGTCCAGCTTGTCCTCCACCGCTTTCGCCACAGACAACACCGACTTCTCCAGGATCTGGAGGCATAAAAAGGGGTGTTAAAGATCTCAACTTTTCGAAGAAAGATGGCATCTTTCGATCGAAACAGGCAGATATGCATGTACCCATATGCACCTCTTGGACGTTTCGATCATCCATGGTCGCAAATCGGAAGGAGAATGTGGGCGCCGATGAGATCAGGGCCTTCGATCCGTATCTGCAAAGCTGCAGCAGCAACCTTCGCCGCCGCCCGCGCACCGCTGCGGCTCCTCCTGCGGCCCTTTTAGCCCTCCCCTCCCATCTCCCTCCCCATTCCCAATGCGATATTTACATCAATCTTTGTTTTGGTCTGTGTGGAATCATTGGTTCAAATGATCGGATCGATAATCAGCATGTTCTTATCATTTCTATCGATTTAAAAAAAATGATCGAACTTAGTTTACTAATTAGAACGGTCGATCGATTTTTTGAATAAATAATATCGGATATGTTTATATATGAATGAAATAATTATTTAAAATATCAAATATTTCAATAGAATAACATGATTGCATATTTCGAGAAAAACTCTACAAAAGTTAGTCTCATTTTCTAGAATTATATATGAATATAATATTGTACTCATTTATTTATAATTGCTTTACAAATTACTTTAAGAAAGTAATGGCACAACCAGGAGCGGAGCCAGGAAATTTTTATAGGTGGGGCCAAAATATATATGTACAATTTATGTCCAAATCATAAATTAGAATTGTCTGATTTGTGTTCGAATAATAAGGTATGTTATGAGGCCAATTATATGATTGAAAAAGTTAATTAAAAATATAACAAAAAATGGTAAAGTGGACGTTGTATTAATAGTGGCGTCGAGTCATCGATGTGCCAACGATGAAGCTGTGATGAGTCGCTAACATGCAGGACTGCTTGGACTATGAAATCGCACCAAGTCAGACGTGACGAACTACCGTGAAGGAGGCAGAGTTAGTGGGGGCAAGCATTGCCTGGAGAACGCGTGCTTGCTATCGTTCTAACATTGCTAGACCAGTGGTTTTCCATGTGAGGTCATGGAGAACAAGTTTTCGTGAACAGTAAGGATGAGGTTGGATTAGTTTCAATATGAAATAATAGGACAAGGGAGAGTGGAAGGCTGGAAGTAGAATCATTTCCTGAAAATTTAGAAAAATGAGGGATGGGTATTAAGAATGCAAACAGATATAAATATATATGTGTCCGACTGCTACCATTATCTGTTTTATACGTATTTTGACATCTATATCGTTTTAAAACGTATACAGAGATGGATATCACTTTGATATCCGTAAACCTCCCTGTATGTATCTATTTATCGTTTTTCAAACATAAATATACTTGTAGACTTATTTAAATAGAGGTTAATGGGGCAGCCCCCGTGTCATTTTCAGCATTTTTTTATTTTTTATTTTTTGAAAAAAATCATCATGTATATTCATCCCTATATCCCTCCTATACGCCATTCGAATTTCGTCGAGAATAGAGACTCCTGCGGCCTCCATCCAGACAGTCATTTTTTAACGGTAACAGGATTTGTTAAATCGACACTATCTCGATGGAGGCCGTATGTGTCTCTGTTTCTGTCGAAATTCGAAAGTCATATAGGAGGGATATAGGGATGAATATACATTGTGATATTTTTTAAAAAATAAAAAAACATCGAAAAAGGGGGCAGAGCGGCCATGTTGGCTGCCCCTAGAGGGCAGCCCCATTAAATCCATACATTCTTTCACCTAGTTGGTATAATTATTATGAAACAAATTTAATACATTCAAATGATGTGCATCTATCCAATACATGTATATTTAAGATAATATATACAATATTTCTAACATTATTCAAATGCGATATTACATATGTATCCATCTTTTAAGGATATAGTAATATAGTTTTCATATCTGTCAATATCCGTATCTACATCTGTATTCGTATTTAAAAATAGACAACGGTATAGTAATACCTATATCTTTATCTGTTTCTTTGTATTTTTAATAGGAATGGCCGGCTTTTACAGAAATTTGGAAAATGGGGAAAGGAATTGTGGTGGTATAGTATTGAAATTCTAAAAAATAGGAGAAATGAATTATTGTCCTTTATAGAAATTTCAAAAGTAGGAGAAATGCTTCTAGAAATGGAAAATGGTAAGACCTATTTAATAATTTACCCATTTGGGAGGGGGGCCATGGCCCCTACCCGCCCCCCTCTCCCTCCGCCCATGGGCACAACGTATATTCCAAAAAAGAGAGGGACATAACTTATATCGCAGAAGTTAAGATGGCACAAGTGATAAAAACCCCATTATTTCATTAGTTAAACTTTTATTTTTTGAAAATTTACAAAACCATCAAAACTGAGTCATTCTGGTCCGACCATGCGAGTCAACCCAAAATCGGCAGAACTAATCGAGTCGGGGCGATTCCCAATCTAACAGGTCCGACCAGTTAATCTGATTTGATTTTTTAAACCTTGGTTACAACTCGACAGAGGAAAAGGTGGGAAAAATAGTCGATATTTACCAAAAGATCACTGTATCCAAGTGTAACTTCGCTACCTTTAAAAAAAAGTGTAACTTCGCTCAAAAGAAGGGGCTCGCATGCAAAATCCAAAGAAGAAAAAGTCCTTGCAAGGGGCATTTAAATTGAAATCATGGGTTTATAACCTCTCATAGGAGTTTGGATTAGTGATGGATTGTGATTGAACTTAAATGATCAGAATTAGAAAATGGTATTATTATATGTATGAAAAGGCTCCTCTCCTCTGTGCATAACCTTATCTACTTGATAAAAAAATACACTCGTCACTGCACCTGCCGTAAGTGATGAATGACGTTAAATATCCTTTGAAATGATGACGCCAATATAGTGGATGAAATAGAACATTTGCACTGATGACAATAAAATACATATGGATAATCCATATTTATATATTTTTTAGGAAAAAAATGGGGCTGTTCCGTCTCATTTTCTAGAGTTTTTTTTATTTTTTTTCAAAAGTAAAGTCATGTATTTCCATTACTATATTCCTCTAATATGTCATTTCGATTTCATCAGAAACAAAGACTCTTATGCCTTTCATCTAGAACATGTAATTTTAGCGGTCCTAAAATTGTTGTAATCAACATGTTCTAGATGAAGGGCATAGAAATTTCTCTTTCTGATGAAATTGGAACGACATATTAGAGAGATATAGTGATGAAAATACATAGCTTTATTTTGAAAAAAAATAAAAAAATACCGAAAAATAGGGCAGGAGCAACCATGTTAGCTGCCCCGGGGCAGCTCTATTAAACCCTATTTTTTAATATGCATAGGACCCACATTTGCATTTACTTCACCTATCAATAGTGAACAGAACTCCACATTTGCAATTACCTCTCCCACAGCACCTTCTATAACAGTGCCAACACAATGGTATTATAATAGATAGGGTTAAATGGGGCTGCCCTCTGAGGGGATCTAGCTTGGCTCCCCCGTGCGATTTCGTCCTTTTTTTTGAAAATTTCTTCAATGAATATTCATCACTATATCCCTATATTATGCTATTCAAATTTCGTGTGAAACAGAGACTCCTACGGCCTCCATCCAGACAGTCATTTTTAACGGTAACAGAATCGCTAAAAACGACCCTTCTGGATGGAGGTCGTAGGAATCTCTGTTTCACGCGAAATTTGAATGACATGATATAGGTATATATTGATGAAAATCCACAGAAGAAGATTTCAAAAAAATAAAAAAAAAATAGGCGAAATGGCGCGGGGGAGCCAGGTTACCTCCCTCCATGGGGGCAGCCTCATTTTACCTTTCGATGAACATGAAAGTTGTTTTTTAATATGCTAATTAATTTAATACGAAATATATAAATTTATAGGAATATTCCATAACCCTGAGTAGTTTCGTAATTACCCCATAAACCCTTGATAATCACGAATTACATCCAGAACCCTGAACAATGCTTAACCTTTACATGACATAACCCTGTCTTAAGGTCCGTCTTAATTCTCCGTTAACTCTGACGGAAAACGTTATATATTGACCATTTTACCCTTCGAAAGACATCATATTTATAGCATGATGCCATTTATAGATCAAACAAAAATGATGGCTCTCCTCCCCCTTGCAAAGCTCATGCCCTCCCACTCGTCTCCTGCAAGTTGCCCCTCCGCCTGTGACGGCCAGCTGCACCCCCCGCCCTGTAGCACTGCCGCCGAGGAGCGAGCTGCACCCGCCCGCCCCGATGTCGAGCCCCACCGATGCAACGAGTTGTACCCGGACATGTAGCCTCACCACCGAGGAGCCCCCCCCCCCCTCCTCCCTGGCCCTGTCCTGGAACCACCCCCTCCTCCCTTCCCCCGCTCCTGGAACCCCCCCGACCCTGTTGGACATGCGAGCCCACGACATTCCCTGATCTGAAATGAAGAATAAATAATTTGCATAATAGGTCCCTCTGTACAATTAGGGTTATGTACCATGGTCATCTTAATGATCATACAGCTGTTGATTCGTTAATTGAATCATAGAGGTCGGTACTTGGATGAATATCTAATAGGTTAGATTGAGGACTCATCAAGCACCGTCAAATGATTGTTAAGATGTGATATCCAGCCTGAGTAGGAGATGGCAATCCTTTCTCACATAGGCTGATATCTGAGCGACCTCTTGATGCAGGTCCTCTGCGTAGGAATAGAGATTCATAGGTGTCAGATTAGTTAGGTCAAAGAGTTGACTTAACGAGATCGAGATAACCAAAGTCCTATATCATATGCTGTAACGATATAGGCACGCATCCTCTGACCGGAGACAGATGTGTTACTATATGTCTGAATATGTACATTTGGCAGACCAATAGGTTGATGACCTAATCAAGGTCTATACACCGACGCGCTGGTGTGCATATAAGGGCATATGAGTAATATGATCTCTCAAAGGGATCATACAGGTTCATTACTGAACTGGAAGACATGAGCTCACTCATGAGATATTGGGAAGAATCAATATCCGTGCACGGTCCTCTCGCTTTGGAAGCTTAACTGAATTTGTAGGTTTGATATATACTTTTGGAAAGTATATGATCAAGATCTAGGTATGATATATGCTTTTGGAAAGTATATGATCGATACCAAATCCCAGTGATCAAATGAGAACTTACTGATAAAACCCTGAATTCAGTGGGGAACAAAATCTAATTGAATATTTCGTGTTTAAACAATTTAAACAGTGCCGAACAAATCAATTAGACAGAGGTACAAAAATTGAAATGTGATAATACTTTCGCGACTCTTTCAAACCCAAGTCGTCCTAGGTTCTTGGATTGTATCCAAAACCTTTTCCAACCTAAGGCTCCGAGTTTACTAAATTTGGATTTTATTTGCTCAAGATATGGCCTTTTGAATATGCATGTATTCACAGTTGCGGGAACTGCAGAAAAGAACGTGATTAATTTGTTAATTACGGTTTTGTTGCACCTCAAAATGAATGAAATATCACTTAGGTTCTGTTGTAAATCAAGTTGGCAGTCTTAGGGCACTAATTTTACAAATTTTGGATTTAAATTGATCAAGATAAGTTAATTTTAGTGATTGGGGGTCACTGCTGGAAATTGACAAATTTGATCATGAACCTTGTGATAGTCATTCAAATTAATTTGATGAAAATTAATTGTTAATTTTCTGAAATTATTATTAATATGTATTTATGAAATATTTAGAGATGATAATCGTTTCATTGAATGACATCCCACTAACCATAATGATAAGATAGTTGATCTTGATCATTGGTTAATTTGAAATCATCGACAAACATTGTTTTGCATACAAAACCCTAGGTCATCCTACAATAGTTGTAGGATAACTTTTTCATGCAAAACCCTCTTGCTTGAATAGGATTGGGGATTTGTTTAGCAAATCTCCTTATAATATATTCAAAATTGTTTTGATGTATATTATATGATATAATTTCGGTTGAAAGATCGATGAGCATCTCAAAGTACATGATGATCTATCTGGCATTATCCTTTCCTGAGGTAGATATGGTGTCTAGTCGGAGATTGTTGGGGTAGCGGGTTGCAATGTATGTGGTCCGTCCCACTCTCGTCGGTACTGGCCATGACAACTGGTAGGGACTGGATAATGCCGGAGAAATCAAAGTGTATTTTTCTAATTATTAAAATTCGAAATAATACGTACTTTGAGATTATACCTACTATTCAAGTAAAATTCAAAGTTTGTTGATTGATAATAGGATTGATAGTTAATTTAATGTGATTAAATTAATTATATCCTATTAAAACACTCTATTATGAATAGATGTGTATTTCCCTTAGAAGAATTAATTATGTGAATATGATTCACGATAATTAATTATTACAGTTTGAATAAGAGGTGGAGGATCACATAAGTGACATCCATGGTCTCCCGTCAAGGCAAATAATTTCGTCGCCAAAAGTTGTATATAGGAGACGCATGCCCGAAGTGACAGATCCTATATACAATTATTTGGATCGGGTCTTTGCTTCTTGAAAGAGTAAGGCTGTATACGTAGTGACCCCAATATCGAGTCCTCATATTATTGGGGCGATATTGGATTGTGTATAGCAAGTATTAAGCCTGTTGACGGTTGGTTCAATTAGCGACGGGTCAACATCATCTTAAGGGTGGTGGGCCCGGGTGCTAAAGACCGAATTGAGAAATGCAAGTTGGACTTGCAAGGCGGAATGTGTTCACGCTTCTTTTTATCGGAGTCACGGGTTCTCATATTATTGGGATGTGACAAAGATAGGAAAGAAGATCCCAGATCTTGCTAGATATATAATGGTAAGAATATCTCTTACATTGAAAGTGATTAAGGGAATGAACTTTCATTGTTGACAAGGCAAGACAACTTTGATATAAAAATTCCTAAATCAAAGTAAAATATGTGTATATATAATATATATATACTGTTATGCAAAATTTCTTATTTCAGATAATCCTTCATTAAACCCACTCAATGTTATACTCAATAACAACCAGTAAAATATCATGGATTGGACTCATGATCCAGATATTGTACTTGCAATTGGACACATAATGTATGTGGTTGCAATGTGCAAGTTTCCTCAAACATAATGAGGAATGACAATCAAATAAGACAATAAGACATCACCTTAGGGTTTGAATGTCGCTATAGTCTTGATCTTTCATCGAGTGTACTTTGGAAGTGACATATCGATGGTGATCGCAATTGTCAAATAATCCTTATAAAATCTAAGAAGATGTTCCGGCATACATATGTGCTCTAGACATTTAATCTTGAATGGCATGGTTCTCTGCATTATGCAGAATGGTAGCTCGAAAGAGATGATGTATTCACAATGTTTGAATATCTACCTGAACCTAAATATCTAAGAGTTGAGATGTATGAAGATATGATGAGTGTCATCATTCTACTATATATACTCAAGTCATTCATGAAGCTTAATGATATTCATATTGTATGAATTTAATGAAGCATGTATAAATGTTGAAATACTCTTACAATGAATTCTTTTGAATTTAGTGTAAGAGATCCTTAGTCTTAAGCAATGGTTGCTTATAGATAAAGGGAGTGCAGTGGAAGCATGGGTTAGATCCAAGTAAGAACTATAGTTAAAGAGTTGGCTGTACTTCTGTGACTTCCATATGACATCCTAAGAGTTGGATGAATGCCAATACTGCAATAAGTTGGTGTATTGATAGTATGACTGTTAAGTCTCTCTTGAATCCTTATAGAAGGACTCGGATAGAGCACCCAAATAATCTACATTAATCATTGATATTGACTTGCTTATTTGATAAGATAAAGTCTAATAATTATATCTCATTCTTCTAATGACACCTGCAATTGTTGCATATGTTATAGAAGATTAATAAATTTGATCTTCAGGTTTACTGGTCAACTACATGGTTTTTGATGCAATTGTTGCAACAATCTCTATTGGATAGATGGACTTCGTATTTTCAGTGGGAGAGCCCTTTGTCTTAGAGAATGTCTCTATTAACTAGATATAAGAATACACTCATAGTTTATTTCTAAATGTTGGAAATAAACATGAATTCTGGAATAAACCTATCATAAAGAGTTCTGATGGATATATTTTCGATAGTAATCTAACATCTAGCGGACTCTACTAAATTAGAAATGTAATGAATGGTTCATTAAGATTTCTAATACTGAAAATTAAACCTTTAAATATCAATAGGAGGATAAAGATCATTTGACAATGATCTAGCATCATGTCTTGGACATATGTCTGTTGATGAGATCAATAGACTAGTAAGATATGGAACTTTATAATGTCTAAAAATTTCAGATCTTACATATTTGTGAATATTGCATTCAAAGTAAAATGTCCAATACACCCTTCTCAGAGAATGGTATTAGATGTCGAGGTATTCAAGATCTCATACATATTGATGTATGTGAATCATCTATATCATAGTGAACATTATGGATATATGATATCTGTTGATGATCATGTATGATATGAGATTTCTTCTCTTCACCTGAGAAACCTTTGAAATGTTCAAAGATTTCACAATTTTGGTTTAGAACCAAAGTTTGAAGAAAGATGAAATGAATTTTATCTAACCCGGGTAGCTTGTACCTGTTAGATAAAATTCAAAGAATACTTTATGGAGATATGAATATCATTTCTATCACACTCCTCCTGATAAACTTGAACTCAATAGAGTTGTAGGGAGATACAATTGGATCATGTGTGACATGATTTGATCAATGATTAATTTTAGCATAATTATCCCTTGGTTTCCAGGTATATATGTGTAGTAGAGACTACAATATATATCCTTAATAAGATTCCATGCAAGTAAGCTGGAATTAAGCACTAGAGAGTGCTACTTCATTAGGAAAATAAAGGATGGTATTTGATACCTATTTTATAACCCTAAGATTCTTAAAAGATCTCATCTCTGAGAATGCGATTCTTAGAGGATGACTCTCTTGAGAATCAAGATGAAAATGAAGTATATGAACTCATTTAATATTGAGAAGATAATGAGACTCCTGAAATCGGAAGCTAAATGGGACATTTAAAGATGAAGCACTAATACCTCTTCAAATGAGTTTGAGGATGTATTCCATGTGTCAGTTAAGTCTGACGATGATCAGACTTCATGTGATGAAGCTCCTGAGGATTATGACATGGAAAGATGGATATTAGCAATAAATTCTAAAATAGACTTCATATACAAATGTTGTATATGGACCCTCGAGGATCCACCTATAAGGATTAGACCCATTAAGGTGCAAATAGATCTTCAAGAGAAAGAGGGAACTTGATGAGAAGGTAGAGACCTTCAAAGCACGGTTCGTAGCCATGAGCTACAATCCGGAAGAGAAGACATTGCTTGCAATGAGACTTGCTCTTAGGTAACCATGCTTAAAATCATCAGAATATTGCTAACCTTAGCTACACAACTTGACTATTGCATCTTCAAGATGTAAGTCAAGATTGCATTCCTCTAAGAATACCTCTCTGAGAATATTCACATGAAGTAGCTCCAGGGATTCATGATTGGGGAACGTAAGGTGTGAACGTTAAAGAAATCCATCTATAAACTCAAATAAGCTTCTTGTTGTTGGAACATAAGATTTGATGAAATTATAAATGTTATGATTTTATATAGAATCTTGATGAACCATGTGAAGCTTAGTGGGAGTTCTATTGTGTTCATCGTGCTAAATGTAGATAATATCCTAATCATTTGGAATGATATAAGGATGATAATAAGTGTTTTATGATCTGGCTATTCCATACCTTAAGATATGATCTCAAAAGATGCCTCTTGGATCTTAGTTCTGAAGGTGTTCAGAAGCAAAGAAAAGAGGGTGTTGGGACTGTCACATTTGTAGTGCACCTTGGACATGTTCTATTTTTCTGAAAATTCCAAGAAAGGATTTCTTACCTTAAGATTTGGTACTGACCTATCTAAAGGGATAACATCTCAAAGAGTTGAGGAAGTGAATGCTAGAACTGCTTGCATTTGTGCATCAGTTACGAGAAGCTGTGTATGCTAGATGTGTACAAAAGCCAGATATCTGCCACGCAGTAGGAGTAGTAAACTGTTACTAATCCTACTATGGAGAAAGAATACTTGATTGCAGTAATAACAATATCTTCAAAGATGACAAGTCTTTAGAGATAGCGATCTCTAAGTCTTATCTTCAAGAGCTTAAGACTTTATAGATAGAGGTCTAAAAGGTCTTAACTGTAGATACCTTACGAGATAGTGATCTCCAGGAATAAGGGTATTCTGATAAGGATTATGGAAATACCGGTTATAATAATTATTAAGCAATAGTGTCAAGGACACAGTAATTTCTTGATCGAGATTGAGTATTGGTTGCGTAAGATGCAACATTCGCATTGGATGCGAGCACTGTTAATACGAGATATGCAAGTGCCATAAAAGGACTTGGCATAGTCTTTTGGGAACAGAGTGACTGATCGGCTTACCTAGCTATTTTCTAAATAGCCTATGATTGTCACATGAGTGTGGGTTTAAATGATTAGCCCATTAATGGCTCTTTGGGCTAGTGGAAGATTGTTGGACATGCGAGCCCACGGCGAGCCATTATGCAATAAATGTTATTGCGTATATCATTCCCTGATCTGAATGAAGAATAAATAATTTGCATAATAGGTCCCTCTGTACAATAGGGTTATGTACCATGGCCATCTTAATGATCATACAACTGTTGATTCATTAATTGAATCATAGAGGCTGGTGCTTGGATGAATATCTAATGGGTTAGATTGAGGACTCATCAAGCACCGTCAAATGATTGTTAGGATGTGATCTCCAGCTTGAGTAGGAGATGGCAATCCTTTCTGACATAGGCTGATATCTGACCGACCTCTTGATGCAGGTCCTCTGCATAGGAATAGAGATTCATAGGTGTCAGATTAGTTAGGTCAAAGAGTTGACTCAACGAGATCGAGATAACCAAAGTCCTATGGCGTATGCTGTCATGATACAGGCACGCATCCTCTAACCGGAGACAGATGTATTACTATATGTCTGAGTATGTACATTTGGCAGACCAATAGGTTGATGGCCTAATCAAGGTCTATACACCGGCGCACTGGTGTGCATATAAGGGCATATGAGTAATACGATCTCTCAAAGAGATCATACAAGTTCATTATTGAACCGGAAGACATGAGCTCACTCATGAGATATTGGGAAGAATCAAATTCTGTGCATGATCATCTCGCTTTGGAAGCTTGACTGAATTTGTAGGTTTGATATATACCTTTAGAAAGTATATTATCAAGACCTAGGTATGATATATGCTTTTGGAAAGTATATGATCGATACCAAATCCCAATGATCAAATGAGAACTTACTGATAAAACCCTGAAGTAGACAGTATAAAGTTGATCTAATACTTTGGGTTTATTCTGGGTCTTCCAGTATGCAGGATGTACAGGTGTTGGGAATACTTGAGGGTGATGTGATCATAAACGATTGTATAACCATGACGCTTCCATTCCTAGGGAGTGATGAAACGTGTTTGGATTTTAGTGACTCCTCTCAGTAGAGAAGTAATCTGATCTTGGTCCAAATGTTGGACATTGATCTGAATATGATTCAGATGCAATGAGAAGATTAGATTTGCGGTCTTGATTTAATCAAGCATCTATGAGAGGCCCGAGATCTGGATTTGAGATGTGATCTCAATATCCAAGTCACTATACGTGGAACAATACAATCGCCCTGTCCTTATCTCCAAGTATCTACAGAGAAAGCACATTATTCTTGAAGGAGTTCAAGAATAATTCATTTGATGAATTCTGTATCCAAGCATTGAGAAAATGGATAATTAAATATGATTTAATATTATAAGAAGAGATATCTAAGATAGTTAAATGTGATTTAATTATCAAAGCTATGAATAACATGAATATGATTCAGGTTATTTGGACACATGAGAAAAGACATCCAAGACGATTAAATGTGATTTAATTATCATGGATATGAATAGTGTGGATAATACTATCCATAATATTTGTGTATTATAAATATGATTTATAATATACATATATTGAAGAGAGAGAGAGAAATTTCGTAAATAGCATTTGTTAATTATTAAATGTGGATTTGATTCGCATTTATTAATTAATTGAAAATGTAATTTACAAATTAGTTTGGGTTGTGAATATGATTCACATTTTTTCAATGGCATGATTGAAATATTCATAAATTAATTTGGAATTAATTTGATGGATATTTTTATTATAAATACATTAAGAAATAATAATACAAAATAAAAGAGAGATGAATAACCACCTTATGAGGTGGCATCACCAATGGCATGGTCAAAGGTGACGCCCCTCATTTTTGGGGGGTATTTGTTATCTCCCTTTTATTATATTATTATCTCTTGATGATTAATTTATGTTAAATCAAATTGTGTTGATAATGTTGCAACATATATTTAATTTAAATATAAATTAATGTTGTTGGCTTTTAACCAACAACAATCTTGGCCATTGATTGATACATAATCCACCATGGTCGTTGGATCTATGTATCCCATGGATTGAGATTCTTGGATCCTAAACTAATATAAAGGAGGGCTAGCCTAGCCTTTCTTGGAACAAAAATCATCAAGAGTTGTAGAAGCCTACTACTACTCTCTCTCTCTCATTCTCACCCTCTCTCTTTCTCTTCTCCAAGAAGTGGTCGTCCACTTTGTGTTGAGAAGAAGAGTCTCTCTCGCCTTCGCCTTCGACGACTCGAGGATCTCCTTCTTCTTTGGGTCTGCTTGCTCTAAAGGAAGACGATGGATTTCATTAGACGAAATCAGGGGATTCATTGTTTGGATCTTCATCGAGGATTGCGGGAGGAACGTGTCTCATCATCGTGCCCGCAAGTGCGTTCTTCGTGGATCGGACTTAAGACAGGAGGATCTCTTGCTTTAGAGATCTCGTGATCGCAACCACGCTCCAAGAGGTATTCCTTATACTTTGTGGTTTGATGAAACGATCCGAGAAATGTTCTCGTGATCATGTGGTTTCATCACTTGATTAATTTTTTTTAATTTCCGCTGCATCTTGCGACTAATGCGACTAGTCGCCCTGATCGTATGAGATACGATCATCATGCTTCCGTGATGTGCTTGAGGATTCTCAATATCCTTCAGACCTTGCCCCCCACCCTTCTCCCCGACCCTGCCCGCCCGCCCCGCACCCGACGTTGAACCCCACCGTCGCCCAGCCCCCTATCAACCCTCCCCCCACCCTCCTGCGCGACCCCACGCCTCCTCCCTTCTCGCGCCGCCCTCCGCCACCCCCCCGACAAAGTCTATCTCCAACGCTTGCCCCACCCGCGCCGCCCCACGTATCCTCCCCTCTTGCGTCGCCCTCCGACCCCCACCCCCTCACCCCCCCGCCCTTCATCCCTGCCCCCTCCCCCCCGAAAAGGTCCAGCTCCAGCACTCGCCCCACCCCGCCCTCCCGCGCCGCCTTACGCCTCCTCCCCTCCCGCGCAGCCCTCCGACAAGATCCAGCTCCAACGCTCCAGCACTTGCCCCACCCTGCCCTCCCGCGCCTCCCCACGCCTCCTCCCCTCCTGTGCCGCTCCTCGCCTCCTCCCCTCCCGCGTCGCCCTCTGCCCCCGACAAGCTCCAGCACCTGCACAACCCAACCCCCCATGTGCATCACTTGCTCGGGTAGCCCACCAGCTCCCGTGCAGCACCCGCCTAGGGTAGCCCCAGCTCCAACACCACCCCTCACCAGTGCCTCCGCCCTGCAAGACTCAAGTCAGACCTTGTTGTGTGCACTTCCGGTCGTCTGCTCGCATCGCAGCCCGCCACCCTCCATCGTGAAAGACTCCACCGCCTGTGCAAGCTCCAAAGCCACCTCCTCTTCTTTTTTATTAATCTCGACCGTTAGATCACGAATGGGTTAGATTAACTCAGCCATCTGGTTGAGTTAATGAACTAAACTAATGGAGAGTTATGGATGTAAAACAGAATGATTATACATGATCTTGGGTGTATTTAGTGATTACCGAGGGTTCCTGGGGTAATTACACAATTACTCAGGGTTATGGATGTAAATATCTCAAATTTATATCCATTGTATATAAATAAGTCTAGTTGTAAATTCAATTATTCAAAATGATGCATAAGTACAAGGGAATGTGATTTACATTACATACAATATTATTGATGTTTGGTCTTAATAACTTATATAGCTATTATTACAAATAAGTCTGTATGCATCTGTAAAATTAGAGTTTTTTTTGAACAAAAGATTAATATGTAGGTTTTGAATTTAAATGTAATTATAGGTTTAATATATTTAAATCTATCCATAAAATTATATAAAAATGGAAAATGTGATTTTAAAAATATTTAAATGTCAAATTTTCGTATATATATCCATGTTATAAACATTTCTTAATACAATTTCAAGGTTGGATTTCAAACATGTTAATTTTTCAATTGGTAATTTTTAATTTAAACGTACTTATGTTTTAAGTAATTAAATATATCTTTTTTATTAAAATGATAAAAAATTTAAAAAGGTGATTCATTATAAATCTAAGAGTAAGAATATATGATCTTCGCATTTTCCAACATGTTCCTGTCATAAATAGGTAGGACTACACTCATGAAGATGAATTATTGAATAGTACTACTATTTTTTTAGAAGGGAGGGGGGGTAAGCAGCTCATCTACATATAAATTACATGTTCATCACCTCCAAGCCACACATTTGTCTTAAAATTTGAAATTGCACATGTTTCAAAGCAAGAGCCGCTTGCACCCGTTCATCCTTAAATAAAACAGTGGCCGAGGAGGATGAACACATAAGTTATATGCATCTCAACAACATGTTCTCTTTTTTCCTTATTTTTATTAGTAATAATTTATGTTTTGATGTAAATATTGTAATAAAATTCAAATATAGCCCCACATCGAAAAATCACAAAATACGAGACTATGTTATAAGAGTGTTGGATTATTACTTGTGATTAAGCATTTTGGGAAATTATCAATAGGCCCAATTGAATCTGAGTCAAACAAGTGGCTAGGGCCAGTTGTCCTCAATAACAATATGGGACCCAAGCTCATGACGTTAAAAATATTATCTAAAAATAATTTCAGCATGCTAAAAAATGAATTTGAAAATTGATTTTCAAAATATGTAATAGCAAATGATAAATTGAAATAATATACGTAGATACATACATACGTAGGTATGTATGTAGGTAGGCATGTATATAAGTACGTACGTGCATTCGAGGTAGGTATGTACGTATGTAAGTAGGTATGCAGGTACATAAGTACATATATATGTATGTATGTGTGCACGCATATGTAGGTACGCAGGTATCTACGTATATAAATACGTATGTATGTACATAGGTACGTATGTAGGTATGTATGTATCTATGTGGACATACATAGGTATGTAGGTATGTATGCAAGTAGGCATGTACAGAAGTGCACAGTGCTTATGTAAGTAGGCATGTACATATGTGCATAGGTCTATAGGTACGCAGGTACATATGCAAGTACGTATATATGTATGTATGTATGCACGCATAGGTAGGTATGTAGGTATCTACGTATGTATGTACGCAGGTATATACATAGGTACATATGTAGGTATGCATGCATGTATGTATGTAAATGAACATGCATAGGTATGTATGCACATACGTATGTAGGTAGGTATGTACGTCTGTATGTAGGAAAGTGCGTACGTAGGTATGTAAGTATGTAAATATGTATGCACGTATATAGGTATGTACTAAGGTATGTATGTAGGCATGCATGTATGTGGGTATGTATGTATAGTATATGTTTACATATCTATGTACGCATGTATGTTGGTACATATGCATGTAGGTACATATGTGCGTACAGTGGTGTGTAGGTATGAATGTAGATACATATATACATACATATGTAGGTAAATATGTCAGGTACGCAGGTATGTATGGATGCTGTCATCCCTTATCTCCCATTCTTTTTTTTGAATGAAATCTAGAGGTACTTTGATCGCCATATATCACCATAATTTCATTCCAAATTCAACTTATTTGGAGACTTCTAACACATTCATCAAGATTATCCAATTTAACAGTTTTAAATTTATTGAAATTGACTCCATCTAGATGGATATGTTAAGATTGTCTGTTTGCATGAAATTGAAAATTAATATTCCTCTTATTATCATAAGTAAATCTCTTTTAGGTTTCATTTTTAATAAAATGAAAAATAAATAAATGTTAAAAAAGTATGCTCCGAGGAAGCATACTCATTTAACCCTACATATATACATACATAGGGTGGGGTTGATCCTACAAGTAAACACATTAGAGTATGAGAGCAAACTCATGTCAACCATTAGATGTTAAGAAAAAGTAACGGTTGAGATTTTTCTTTCTTGCACTTAATGGTGCACGTATGTCTCCATTACACGTGATCTCTATAACAATGAACATAGGTTTCTCCATTTGCAACGCGTGACATCTGTCTTCGATGTACTTGAATACGACGACAACTTTTCAAAGGGTCCAATGGGGCTGCCTCCACCTCATTTTCGGATATTTTTTTATTTTTTTTTTCAAAAATAAAGTGATGTATTTTCATCACTATCTCTCTAATATGTCATTCCAATTTTGTTAGAATCGGAGACTCCTATGCTCTTCATCTAGAACATGTTGATTCAACGATTCTAAGACTGTTAAAATTCATGTTCTAGACAGAAGGCAGCCATATTAGGGGCATCCCCTAACATAAAAACACATAACTTTATTTTTGAAGAAAAATAAAAAAAACGGAAAATATGAAGAGGACAGCCATGGTTAGGGACAACCCCATTTTTTCCTATTACAAGACCCTTGTCTATTTGCCTCTAGGGCAATAACCACACATACTTACTATAAAATAGATACGCAATATGCATTTATTGCCCTCCAAAGACTGTAAATTATACATGGCATTTATATAGCTCTATTTCACATCACTTCAAACAGACTTTCATTGTGATGAGATAAAATAACACTTACATATAATGTCGCATTCCTACAAACCCCCATTTAGGCAAACTGCATTTATTTTTACAAACTTTGAACTTTTGTGAGATTATACATTTTGTTATCATGTGTGAAGGATATTCCTTAACAAACTTTTTAATTGACTGTACCAACATAGAATCAAAGCAATCTTCCTCAAAACAATCTAGATGAGTCGTCATTTATCGCATTTATAAATAATGCTCAAATGAGATAGGTCAAGATTGGATATATATTCTACACGAAATATGATATCTAACACATATATAGTCAACCATTCCAACCTTATATCTAAGTGATATCACAAGTACCATCATCAGAGTGAGTAGGAAAGGATATATCACAAATACAACTCCCACTAAAATGACATGTCATTAAATGTTAGAACACCCATATAGTTGGTGTATTCATGAAATACCTTGGGTGATAGTCTCTTTATCCGTAGATTCACAATCATAGAGTTCGTAGATATGTGCTTTATATGCGTTATAAATGCAACACCCCAACTATAGTTCGGCATCTAGTGATCTCAAAAAAGAAGTGGGTTATGAGGAGTGTAGACTACTACTATACAACATGGGCTTAAGAATTTTTATTTGCGGTCAAGGACCCAAGCCCAACATGTTGTGTAAGCTAGTAATCTCCATTAACAGACCAGATCTAAGGCTCGGATGGTAGAGATGGTACCCGAGCCAGATTCCCTCCAATAAAGGAAAAGAATACCGAATAGTCTAAAAGGTGAAGCCACTCCTATCAAAGAGATAGGAGGAAAGGACTACTCAAGGGCATACAACAATCACTATTACTAGGAATAACTTTCCATATGGCAATGAGAACGTTGCATATATACGTGGGAGAGATTTTAGCACCCTAAACATAGTACGAGATTTAGTAATCATAAGGTGTGGTAGTGGGGGATTGTCACGACTCGTCCCGCTAAAATCCTTGAGATGAGAGCGTGCCATAAAACTTATTCTTATCTTAAAATACTTTATTTGACATTTACAACATAATGCAATATTTAACAGGAAAAATAACCTTTTTAAAAGCTACCACTCATAATAAATATCACTGTATTCATGTACATTTTCACAAATAAAAATAAATTACATATTATCGCATACATGTTTTTAAAATCGAAGGAAACGTTCGAAAATCTAAAATCTAAACCCATAACAGTCGGGAAACATCATAAAATAGATATTAACTATGATAGCACAACCTCTTTCACTAGATGTCTCTTCCATACTCTTATCTAATTAGGTCAATGTCTTCTTTCCGTATAGTACCTGAAAAAAATTGAGTTGAAGTGGTGAGCTTAAACTCATCGACATGAGCTTAGACCCAGCGAATAGGTCATAAACCTTCAGCTAAATCAATGCAATATTTCTATATTGGAAAAATCTTGAAATTAATGAATATTATATTTAAATATGAGTATTCCATAATTCAAAAACTTTTCTATAGATTTTCCATATCGAAATAAATCTTGTTAATTACTTACTGCAAGTAAAACAATTGGTAACAATAATCATAAACTTATTTTGACATCATAATTACAATTTTGAAAATAAGCTTACTTTTCCATACGTAGTAATGCAACACTACCCTGGCATATCTTAGTAAGCCCATGAACCATATTGCAAGGGAGATGTTACTCATCCTTAGCCTTACATATTTATTGCCTAGGCAAGCGAGCTTAACCTAGGTTCTTATCTTACTGTCATACGCGCAGACGGCCCCAAAAGCCAAAGAACACCTTGTATACGACCCAAAGCCTATTGGATATAGAATGCGGACCAAGTCCTCTTACTTATTCATGCTTGTTTATGACTTTTCTAGGGTGTAGGCCATAGTGTGCATCTTGCTAAAAAATCACTTAACATACAACTTGCATAGTCAACATGAGATCATATAGAACTTGTTTAACTTGACATAGTTTCTTAAACAAATATCATATAAAACATAAAAGTTTTGCAATGTATATCACATAAATTGCTTGCTTTAAGCATAAAGATAAATGGACCATGCATAAGGAAAAATTAGAGCTCTCTTAACTTAGATTCAATTATACTTAAAAATATTGAAGCACATAACTATTTGAAATATTAAAAGCTTGTATCATAAAAATATTTGCATGAAATAATAATAATAAGAAGGCCTTTAGCTTATGAACCACTCACCTTTGTATAAATGTGGATTTTTTTCTTTGATAATATCAAGATTATCCCTTTATTTACCTAGATTTAAGCATTCGAAGAAAGTCAATGTTTGATCATGATATCAAGATTATCTCTTTATTTACCTAGATTTAAGCATTCGAAGAAAGTCAATGTTTGATCAAGGAACATGTGGAGAATTCTCATTAGGCTTTCCATGATTACATTAGGCCCCTTAACCCTCATTATATAGAGAGTATTTAGGGTTAGGGTTTACAAAAAGGGGGGACACCATTTATGCTAAATACCATAACTACCCTTTGTCCTTTAACACTCCCCTTCAAGCTGGAGCATATAAGTCATACATGCTCAGCTTATTACAACATTTCTCGAACTGGATCCTTGCTAATGGCTTTGTAAATATATCTGCAGTATGCTCTGCCGATATAACACCCTGTGTGCGTAAGTGTCCCTTTTGTATGAGATCTCTTGTGTAATGACAATCGATCTCTACATGTTTCGTGCGCTCGTGAAACATGGGATTATTTGCAATGTACACTGCTGCTTGGTTATCACACCTTAGTTCCATAATATCCTTAGTCTTGACATGAAGGTCAGTTAGCACAGACTTGACCCATACCAGTTCGGCTGCTGCTTGTGCCATGGCTCTATATTCGCTCTCATCACTGGATCGTGACACTACTGCTTGCTTCTTGCTTTTCCATGTGACAAGGTTTCCTCCCAAATATGTGCAAAACCCTGTTGTAGATTTTCTGTCTTGCAAGCATCCTCCATAGTCTGCATCAGAGTAAGCCACAAGATTGAGGTTGCCGTCTTTGCGGAATAGTAGCCCTTTTCCAGGAGACTGCTTGATGTATCGGAGGACCATCATGCAGGCCTCAAAGTGATTGATATTTGGAGAATCCATAAACTGGCTAAGTCTTCCAACTGCCATAGCGATGTCGGGACGAGTAATAGTGAGATAGAGCAATTTACCCACTAGGAGTCTATATCTGCTAGCATCTTCTGGTGTTGCTTCATCGAAGATCCGCCCTTTAGGATCCATAGGAATGTGTGCTGGCTTACAACCAAGCATTCCTGTTTCTGTCAATACATCAGTGGCATATTTTTGTTGAGACATTACCAGCCCATGCCTTGATCTAGCTATCTCAATCCCCAAGAAATATCGTAATTTTCCCAAATCTTTAATCACGAACTGTTCTGCAAGATGCATTTTTACTCTGGCAATTTCTTCGTAGTCATCGCCTGTAAGAATGATATCATCAACATATACCAGCATTGCTACTGTGCCCTTCGAACTTCTTTTCGTGAACAAGGAATGATCAGAAGACGATCTTTTGAACCCAATCACATGTAATGCTTCTGATAATTTGTGAAACCATGCTCGAGGACTTTGTTTCAATCCGTAAATTGCTTTGCGGAGAAGACATACCTTCTGACACTCCTCTTGTCGCTCGAATCCAGGTGGTTGTTTCATATAGACCACTTCGTTGAGATCACCATATAGGAATGCATTTTTGACATCAAGTTGATGTAACGGCCAATCAAGTTGAACCGCGACAGCAATAAGGATACGTACTGTTGACATACGAGCTACTGGTGAGAAGGTGTCAAAGAAATCAATGCCGTAGGTTTGGGTAAACCCTTTGGCTACTAAGCAAGCCTTGTAGCGTGCAATTGAACCGTCTGGGTTGTACTTGATAGTGAAGACCCACTTTGAGCCAATGATATGAATATTTGTCGGTGAATCCACTAATTCCCAGGTATTTCTGGACTCCAAAGCTGTCATTTCTTCTTGCATTGCTTGACGCCAACGGGAATCTTCTAGTGCATCAGTGTGATTCTTCGGAATAACAGTGTCTGAGACAGCCTGTGCAAACTTCTTATAGGTTGGAGTAAGTCTGGAGAGAGATACTGCAGCATTGATCGGGTGTTTAGTCCGGTAGACTGACGAACATTGTCGAGCTTGACGACGTTGTGCTATCGGGAGCTCTATTTGGTTCCCTGTATCAACATTAGTCTCCAAATCTTACGTCGAGGGACATACCTGAGGAGGTGGCACTGGCTCAGAAGGAGACGTGGAGTTGGAACAGGTAATGGAAAGGTGAGGCTTTCGACGGAGGAATTTGAGGGACGGTAATTTGTGGAAGGTGAGAAATAAGGTACTGACTCAAAAAAGGTGACATCAGCACTTACAAAGTGTTTCCGTGAGCGGGTGTCGAAACATCGGTATCCTTTCTGACTTACAGCATACCCTAAAAAAATACATTTGACAGCACGTGCGGCAAGCTTGTCCCTACCTGGTGCATGAAGATGGACAAATGCAGTGCACCCAAAAACCCGTGGTTGGATAGGAAAGATGGGTTTTCTAGGAAAAAGGATCTCCACCGGTATCTGTTCTTTTAGAGTTGTAGACGGCAGTCTATTGATAAGAAATGTCGCTGTTAAGACGGCATCTCCCCAATAGAGTGATGGAACATGATAAGCAAGAAGTAATGTACGTGCGGTGTCTACGATATGACGGTGTTTACGTTCAGCAACACCGTTTTGTTGAGAGGTGTAGGGACAAGTGGTTTGGTGTGAAATTCCATGGTTGAGAAGCAGGCTTTGCAAGTCATGAGAGAGAAATTCTTGTCCATTATCGGAACGAAAGGTTTTAATAGTTCGTCCGAATTGTGTTTTTATATTTGCTATGTATCGAATAATGACGTTAGTAGCCTCCGATTTATTTTTCAATAGAAACACCCATGCTACTCGGGAGAAATCATCGATGAGGACAAGATAGTAACGATGGCCCAGTCGATCAGGATATCGACTGGGTCCCCAAATATCCATGTGAACAAGATCAAAAATTTCGGTGGAATGTTGGTTACCAGAAGAGGGAAATGTAGCTCGGTGATGTTTGCCAATTTGACAAGCCTCGCAGGTGATAGTGTTCATGGATGACATTTGTGGTAGAAGCCGACATAGTTTCTGTACGGATGGATGACCTAAGCGCTGATGCCAAAGAGTAGACTGGTTCATAGAATGGTGGAATAGGCGACCATGGCAGATGAGTTTTCAAGGTGGTAGACGCCTCCTTCTTCACGGCCCGTACCAATCATCCTCCCAGTCAGTATGTCCTGAAAAACACAAGTAGAGGTGTCAAATATTGCGCGGCAGCGAAGTTCTTTACATATCTGGCTGACCGAAAGTAAACTAAGTGGGAAGTCTGGGACTAAGAGAACATTATGCAGCTGAATTGTAGGGGTAAGGGGTACATCCCCAACTCCTGTAACTGGTGACGAGCGTCCATCTGCAACCTGAACAGTCCTTCCCTTCGGTGCTGATCTGAGCTTTCGGAAGAGTCAAGGGTTTCCACACAAGTGGTGGAGGCACCCGTATCGATAAGCCATTGTGAGTGATTATGATGGCTGACAGAAGCAAAAACAGTACCTGTCTGGGCGATTGCTGCAACATCTCCGGAAGTGATTGTCTCATTATGATTCATCTGGGATAACCGCTGCATAAGATCTTCGAAATCCTTTCGCGGGATTTCGATCGAACCTCCTTCGACGTTAGTAGTCGCAACCCGAGCTGATGGTCCTGGACGTCCATGTTTGCTGTAGCATACATCTTCGGTGTGTCCTAATTTGTGACAGAAGTTGCATTGTATGTGTGAGCGCCCTCGTCCTTGCAAGTGACGACCGCATCCTCTTCCCCTGTAGCTGCCTCTGAAACTCCGTCCGGATGCCGCTAGAGCTGTCGTTTGATTCATAGTATCGGTGGTAGGGGCTGAAGCAGTCGGGAGACGACACAATGTGTTGTATGCTTCCTCCATTGTTGGAAGAGTAGAAGAAGTGATCATCTGATCCCGAGGGGCTGCAAAGACTGGATCTAATCCACCAAGGAAGATCATTGTCGCCATATTCTGTCGATGTAGCCGCTGTGTGGGGCATGTGCAGAGAGGGGCACATACATTGTAACTGGCAACTAGAGACTTGAGTGCGGAAAATACTCCGATAAAGGGCGGCTATTCTGACGCATATGCATCAAATCGTGAAAAGATTGATACATTTTGGTAGAATTTTTATCTTGCCCATAGGTGGCCAGCAGTGATGTCCACATATCGTGTGCACTTTCATAGTAGACTAACTCCTGAGCAATCATGTCGATGACACTAACCATAATCCATGAACTTACCATGGCGTTGTCTTTCACCCAAGTTGCGTACTTTCCATCCCTTGTTGGTTGGTTCTTCTTCGAGGAGGATATGTTCTTTATCATATCCTCGAACAATCATCAAGAAAAGACGAGACCACATGGAGTAGTTCGTGGCATCAAATTTTGGTATGGATCCAAAGGATGGCATTTTTGAATGTCCACCTGTCCATTTCTGATGAAGGTACCTCAGATGCCATGGGAGCGTCTTCCCTAGCGCTTGCCACCAATGTTTGAATATGGTGGTTATGCGGCCCTCTCTCGCTCTCTCTCCTTTATATATTTCTTTTTATTTCATGCCAATACATATGCAAAGTACGTATTACAAGGAAAAATACGCGGACGAAAGAGGCGCGGGAAGAAGCTTCTGGAAATGTATGCTAGGAAGCCTTGGCGTGAGCACACCCGTTCTGGCGTGGAGTGGCGTGAAGGAGGGCAGGCAGGCCTGTTGATGGCGTCTGGTCGTGAGTTACTGAGGGGCCGGGTAGGCACGAGGCATTCTGGTCGTTCGGGGCGATCTGTAGGGCGATCTGGAGAGCGTCCTGGGGTCGCACGGGTGGCTGCGCAGATCTGACAAGGAGCGGCGGAGTCGGGGCCGCAACGGCTTGAGCAGGGGGCGGAGTCGGGGCCGCAACGATCTGGTCGGGGGCTGGCGCAGCGATCTGGTCGCAGCCAAGGGATCTGGTCGCAGCGATCTGGTCGCAGCCATGGAGGGGCCAAGGGATCTGGTCGCAGCGATCTGGTCGCAGCCAGGGAGGGGGCCCGCACGACAGCAAGGTGCGATGGTCTGGGACTGGCGATGAGCGAGGGAGGGAGGGAGGGCTGGCGGGCGATGGCGATGGGAGGGCTGGTGGTGCAATGGCGGCGCGAGATGGGAGAGGGCAGGGGCGGCGCGAGATGGGGGCGGCAGGGGCAGCGCGAGATGGCGCGCGAGATGGGAGATGGGGGCGGCGGCGCGATGGGGGAAGGGAGGGCCGATGGGATGGGAAGGGCGCGATGGGGAAGGGCGCGATGGGGCGGCGGCGCGATGGGGAAGGGCACGCGAGATGGGAAGGGGAGAGGGAGAGGGCTGATGGCGCGATGGGTGGGGGGGGGGGCGTCGCGATGGGGGAGGGAAAGAGGAGAGGCGGCGCGAGATGGGAGAGGCAGGGGTTGGCGCAGATCCCTAGGGAAAACCTAGGGCTCTGATACCATGTGGAGAATTCTCATTAGGCTTTCCATGATTACATTAGGCCCCTTAACCCTCATTATATAGAGAGTATTTAGGATTAGGGTTTACAAAAAGGGGGGACACCATTTATGCTAAATACCATAACTACCCTTTGTCCTTTAACAGAACAACACTAATATTACACGCACATCTTTATGCTCGATCTTTATCTTTCTCTAATTTTCTCGGATATGCATTAATAAAGTCCTCAATTATCTTAAGTTATACCCATATATGCACGTGTGTGTAAGTATAAAGTTAATATATGCTTATGTTTTAATCTATCATGTCACAAAAATATACAATTCATCTTTGTAACGTGTCATCTCTCCCTCTCTCATGGACAGACACAAGTGTATCCAAAAGTTAGGTCATTGCATTATTGCTCTTATTGCTTATATGGATGTTGAACCCTAATTTGATGGAAAGTGAACGAGTAATATCAATAAACCATGGTCAACCTCCCTATTCTCTATTGCATATTACTATTCGATCATGTACGTATTGCCCATCTACATTTGTTTTACCCGAGTCAGCCAATTGAAAATTCTCAGAATTAGACATATGTTCTTATTATATAAGCTATCATTCTCAATACCCATCATACTCATCTCTTATGTTACCATTACAACTCGTAATTGATCTGAAATGCGTCATATGTTAACAATCTAATCTTTGCATGCACTTAATAACCTCTCCCAATTTTAACTTAACCCAAAGATAGAACTGAAAGTACATATGCACCATATATGTTCTTTGATATGGAAACTAGTTTCCATTTTTTTCTCAACGAATCTAAGTAGGAAGGACATACTCTCCTCGCACAATAGGTATATTGCAATCATGAAAACCGTCAAAGAGATATATACGGAAAATTCATAATTTTTCTTATTCCATCTTGTTACTTCTTTATACTTTACCTATTTTTCTTTTGTAGAGACCAAATGACATGTATCACATGTAAGGTAATCCTTTAAAAGTCAAAGAGGAAGAACCGAACCTTGACTTGCAACTTCAAAATCCCCTCTCCGTTGTTGCTTTTCTCTCTGCAAGGAATAGTCGACCCCAAAATCTCTCATGCATGGCATATAAATATACCAAGGGAGGAGATCGACACCTTTTCTAGATTCTACACATCAACATTTCTATGCGACGTGTGTACAAATTATGAAACTCGAAATGCAATTGCTCTACTTTCCTCTCCGCTTAATCTTAAAGCCTAATACAATTAAATTATTTCCATAATAGAGCTAGTTAAGTATGCACGACTTATTTAGAATGGTCACGTTTTCTTAGGTATATATCCTTATATAATATTTTCATATTCACTTTCCAATTCTTTTGACGTTCGATTCAATATCATTATTTGCAACAGATTAAAGATAATGCATGTAAACTTCTTATCTACCTCGAATTATTTTAATAAAATTGTGCCCTAAAATCCACACAACTATACCACAGTTGTCCCCATTAGCAGAGAAAGAAGATGAGAATTATGCTTATAAGTCTAGTTCATTTTAAACTGCACGAATGTGCCTTATATAGATTATCTACAACCATCCATTGTATATTGGTGGTACCCAGATATTATATAAAACTTACGTATTCCTTCCAAATAAATTTATATAAACATACGCATCCCAGCTATCTGCTTATATTGGGGTCTATAAAACTAACATTCTTATACTTTAGCCTTTCACAAGAGTTGATCTCATATTTCATGAAGTAAATTATTAAATAACTTCCACTCCATAATTTAGTGATTGCTAATAATGAGACCGTACGCTATTATTTCCTCTCCATTCACTTTCTCTTATTTTAAACCTATACATATTTATTAACAAAACATTAATGCTATGAACTTTAGCAAATAAATAAGTATAACAAAGTAAAAAATCTTATAAAACATTGAGATTATCCCCCCAACGTAGATGTGACAGGGATACTACTAGAGAACTTGGACTTAAGCCTTTTGGGTTGTAATCAAGGGGCCAAGTTGGATCCAAGCGTAATAAGTTGTGTATGGTAGAAATCCTTGATACCGGACATGATCTAGAGCCGAGATGTTACAGATGATATCAGAGAAATTAACTCTAATAGTGAAAAAGATTGTCCAAGAGGTGGATCCACTCCTACCAAAGAGATTCGAGTAAAGGGCTACCCAAGAGCGTGCATCCACCGCAATTACTGGGAGTACGTATAACGAAGACGTTGCATATAAAAGTCGGGAAGATTGTATCACCTCGAACATCATCCCACATTTGGTAATCTGAAAAGATGAGAGTGTCTTATAAATAATGTGGATTACTACTAGACAACATGTATTTAGGTACCGTTTGAATGACGGGTTACCTGCGGGTTAAGGGAGTTTACCCCCCTTAACCCACACCCCTCTCTTCCCGTGGGCCCCACTTTATTCCTTTTTTAAAAATTTAAATAAATCAATTTTACATCATCAACCCTATCAAAAAATAATATATTATACCATCATATCATATAAAAATTATAAACTACTCCACTTCTACTCACTTTTCCAAACTTCAATGCAATCACATCACAATAACTACTCACTTTTTCAAACTTCAATACAATCATATCACTCCAAACCCACTTCTAACCCACCCCCAGTTTAACCCTCTATCCAAACACCAAAATCCAAAAACGAGTTACCCTCTACCAGTTTAACCCGCCTTAACCCCCCAACCAAACTCACCCTTAGGGTGCGTTCTTGTAAGGGTGGTTTAACTCCCCTACCCCATATTTTCTCCCTCCACGTGGGTCCCACTTTTTATCTTTTTTAAAAAATCAAATAAATCAATTCTCTATCATCAATTCCATCAAAAAATAATATACTATACCATCATATCATATAAAAATTATAAACTACTCAACTTCTACTCACTTTTTCAAACTCCAATACAATCACATCACAATAACTTCTCACTTTTTCAAACTCCAATACAATCACATCACCCCAAACCCACTTCTAACCCACCCAGTTTAACCCTCTATCCAAACACCAAAACCCAAAAATGGGTTACCTGCAACCAGTTTAACCCACCTAAACCCACTATCCAAACACCCCCTTAGGGTGCGTTTGGTTGACGGGTTAAGGCGGGTTAAACTGGTAGAGGGTAACCTGTTTTTGTGTTTTGGTGTTTGGATAGAGGGTTAAACTGGGGGTGGGTTAGAAGTGGGTTTGAGGTGATATGATTGTATTGGAGTTTGAAAAAGTGAGTAGTTATTGTGATGTGATTGTATTGAAGTTTGAAAAAGGGAGTAGAAGTGGAGTAGTTTATAATTTTTATATGATATGATGGTATAATATATTATTTTTTGATAGGATTGATGATGTAAAATTGATTTATTTAATTTTTTTAAAAAAGAATAAAGTGGGGCCCACGGGGAGAGAGGGGGATGTGGGTTAAGGGGGGTAAACTCCCCTAACCCGCGGGTAACCCGCGAACCAAACGCTACCTTAAGCATTTTGGATTGTGGTCAAGAGACACAGTTCAATCCGATCCTAACAAGTTGTGTACGCTAGTAATGCCCAATAACGAAACGTGTCTAGTTCAGGAAAATTATAATTGACGTCAAACCATTCTAAATCTTTTGTTAACAATGAGAAACTTGGCCTCTTTGTGCTTTGACTTTGAAAAACTCTTGTCAATATTAAAATATAAGTTTGCATATTTATTATCAAAAACACCTTAAGTGGCTTTTTAATACTCCCTTCAGTTCTCTGCGACTAAATAGTGGTTTTACTTGTTTGAAAATGTGTTTTTAAAGTTGAATGATGTTGTAGCATGAGAATCTAATATAATCTAGAAAATTTATCAACTAAATTTCAAACAACGAGGTCTTTTGTGACAATTGAGGCACGAGCCAGATCCAACATAGATTAGTAATTGGTTTAATCGAACTAATATCAAACTAATATTCCTAATATTTTTGGGGTTTTTGGTATTTTTTTAAACAATTAAGCAATGCATGAATCGAAAAATGTGTTGGAATATAGAAGAAAAACTTGTGTATTATAAAATAATAAAGCTTGGTAGGAAATTCATTAATAATGCAATTAAATTAGTTTATAAATTTCAAACGAAAGCTTGTTAATAGAAAAAAAGTTATTCACCAAACACGTTCAATTAATGTGTTTCCTATATGAAAAATGTAGACAATTCATCGAACTTAGAAATTTATGACATTTTAAAATAGATTTATGAATAAATAATGAGATCATGTTAAAAAAATTCAAGTCAAAATTCCATCCTCATAAAAAAATTCTGGAGTGTTAACTCTTCTATAAGATGTAATCTCCACAAAATAATTTTAATATAAATTTTAAAAAAACCAGAGTTAGTTACATAACGACAAACAAGATCAATACAAAGTCGTGAACATTGAAAATCTCATCTATTTGTGTGCTTTAACCTTACGATTATTACTAAGGGTGTGTTTGGGTGATGGTTATCCCTCCTTTTTGGAGCCCCCCCCCCCCCCCCCCCTTAAAATCCATATCTTTACCCTTCTTTTGGATCTCACTCAAAGACTATTCTCTCTTATTCAATACATCAAACAATTCATTTCTCTTTCATCCATTCCAATAAAAAAATAGTATAATATACCATTTTATCATCTAAATATTATAAAATATCCAGCTTCTACTCACTTTTCTAAATTTCAATATAATCACATCACAAAAACTACTCACTTTCCAAATTTCAACACAATCGCATCACAACAAATCCACTCAACCTCAAACCCTCTATCCAATTAATAGACAATGGAAGAAGATGTTTCATGGTCTACGATCACTTGAAAGAAGAAATATCACATTCAAAACATGGGTCCATGGTATGAGATTAGATGAAGCGTCATTAAGTTAAGATGGCATTCCATTGAGTTAGAGGATTTGTGTAGTCAATACTGACATGGTTTTTATGGTGCACGCATTACATATTGTTGTGTTATATTATATGCATGATGCATGTGGGTGGGTATCATATCAAGTTCATGTGTGTGTACAAGTGCTATAATAATAATGCATGCATGGGTGTAGTTTGTATATATGTGTAGTGTAGTATATTAAAGTGATCAAGTATGCATTTCTGACTCTATGCATTGTTGTAAACATAATCTAACAAGAGTACAAACAAATGGTAATTTTCAGGATTAGAACGATTAATTTCAATGCTAAGATCCACATAGAGCAACATAATAAAATAATTGCAGTAAACAAACAACAAAACTGATTAGTTTAACCATCACCTAAGCATTCACTATCAGAGTGTCCTTAAAGAAGATTTTGCCTCAACAATACCGGTATGTAAGGTGTCTGGAGATTTGTCCCTAGGATATGATGGAGCATGGTTGTCGTTGACGCACTATGATGAGGTCGCCTTCAAAAGTACTTTAGAGAACAATGAGAGCAACTGAGAGAGAAAAGGAACTGTTCACGGTGGGAAGAATAGACGATGAGAATGCATGAAGAAGAAAAATCGTGTTTAGGGATGTGTATAAAAAATTCATATTATGCCTTATCAGATCTGTAATTGCCCACAAAAGACAGCATCTCCAACGTTCGAAAAGAGTCAAATATAAAGCATCCAAGTCAGTTTAAATTCCCAATGTTCGAATTTCAAATTAATCTACTAGATTAATTTATCTGACCTATTTAATGAAATCCATAGCAAAGTACCGAGATCCAAATTGACTCTCCTTAGCCTAAGCTGGAAACTAAGCTTGAGCCGGTGTTGGAGGGAGTGCACACACGTATATGGTCCTCAAGCCCTCCTCTCTACTTTTGCTACAAGATCTTGCGAGAGAACTCATATTTAAATCCACCAAATTTTTAGAACCACTCCAAGCGGTACTTAAAACCACACAAAATAATCCCCCCACGCATAGACATACAAACATATGTTTCAAATTCAGAATTCCAAACTTTCCCTCAATAAACAACTTCCCAAGTGAAATCAATTGTGAATGATATGGAAGAATCCTTAAGCGCGTCACAGAAGCGTGGCGATCACATCATATACTATCAAGAGCGACTAGTCGCACTAGTTGCTCGGTGTAAGGGAATTTAAAAAATTTAAAATGATAAAACCACATGATACAAGAACACTTCTTGGATTGCTTCATCTAACCACGTAATAGATAAAGGAATACCTCTTGTAGTGTGCTTGTGATCAAGCCTCTAAGAGAAGAGACCTCCTGTCTCAAGTCTAATCTGTCGGGGAGATGCTTGCGAGCGCGGAGATGAGTCGCTTGCTTCTCGCAATCCAAGTTGATGATCCAAGCAATGGATCTCCTGATTTCATCTCACAAGATCGAATGTCTTCTTCACGAGCGAGACACACCAAAAAAGACAGAAACCCAAGAGTCGTCGAAGCGACAACACAACGACGATGCGACGACAAAGGTGACCTTCTCTCTATGAGAGGAGTGGACGACCACTCAAGGAGAAGGAGAAGAGTTGGCATGGGAACGAGAGAGAGAGAGAGTTGTTGTCAAAGTCATCCGAAGAGCAATGGGTGCCTCTTCTTATATAGGATTTGGGGAGTCCATGGATCTCAATCCATGGACAACAAAAAATCAATGGATGGGATTAATTTGTGTTGATTTCAATAGCCATGATTTTATTATAAAAAAACACAACAATAATTATTTTAATTTAACTTAATATATATATTTGTAAATTAATATAATTAATTTTGAAAATAAATCAATTAATCTTTGAGATAATGGAGGAAGAGATTGCCTTATTCCTGAAGGGGGGGCACCAAGTCCCTTTAGGACAATGTGGTCGTCCACCCTCTTGACATAGAATGAGTCAATCTAATTCCAATTCATGAGATTAGATTATCTCATGAAATTTCCAAGATTATCTCACAAAAAATAATTTATAATTATCTTGTGAAGATTATAATCGTGCCATTGGAATTATGTGAATCACATTCACAATCCAAAATAAAATGTAATTATATTTTTAATTAATCATTCAATGTGAATCCAATTCACATCAATAATTATCAACAAATATGAATCACAATTAATCTTTCTCTAATATATTATAAATCACATTTATAATATATACGAATAATTGGATAGTGCTATCCACATTATTCATATCCATAATAATTAAATATAATTAATTACATTGGATCATCATTCTCATGCATTCAAATAATATGAATCAAATTCAAATTATTCATGATAATTAAATCATATTTAACTATATAATTTTCAATGCTTAGATATAATTCAACGATGGAATTATTCTTGAACTCTTTCAAGAATAATGCACTTTCTTTGCAGTAACTTGGAGATAAGGATATGACGATTGTATGTTCCACATATAGTGACTTAGATATTGAGATCACATCTCAAATTCAGATCTCATGGACCTCCCATAGGTTCTTGATTTAATCAAGGCCACAAATCTAATCTTCTCATTGCATCTGAATCGCATTCAGATCAATGTCCGACACTTGGATCAAGATCAGATTACTTCTCTACTGAGAGGAGTCACTAAAATCCAGACATGTTTCATCACTCCCTCGGAATGGAAGCATCATGGTTATACAATCATTTACGATCACATTACCCTCAGGTATTCCTAATACCTGTACATCATGTATACTGGAAGACTATGATAAAATCGAAGATATATATCAATTTTACACTGTCATCTTTAGGGTTTCATCGTCAAGTTTCTCATTCTTTGTCATTTAGAGTTGGTATCGATCATATGCTTTCCAAAAGCATATATCATACCTTCAAATTTTTGTCATGCTTCCAAACCACGATGACTATGTATGGAATTTGATCGATCCCAATACCTCATGAGTGAGCTCATGTCTTCCAGTTCACAAGTGAACATGTATGATACCTTTGAGAGATTGTATTACTCATATGCCCTCATATGACACCAGCTCATCGATGTATAGACCTTGGTTAGTTCATCAACCTAATGGTCTGTCAAATTTATATACTTAGGCATATAGTAACACATCTGTCTCCGATTAGAGAATGTGTGCCTATATTGTGACAAAATACGACATATGACTTTGGTTATCTCGATCTCGTTAAGTCAACTCTTTGACCTAGCTAATCTAACACCTCCGAATCTCTATTCCCATCTAGAGGACCTACATCAAGAGGTCGTTCAGATGCCAGTCTAATGAGAAAGGATTGCCATCTCCTACTCAGGCTGGAGATCATCTCTTAACAATCATTTGGCAATGCTTGATGAGTCCTCAATCTAACTCTTTAGATATTCATCCAAGCACCATCCTCTATGATTCAAAAATTGAATCAACAGATATATGATCATCAAGATGGACATGGTACATAACCCTAATTGTACTAAGGGACCTATTCTTTATTTCATATCAGGAGATGATATTTGCAATAACATTTATTGCATATGGCTTGCCGTGGACTCGCATGTCCAACAATCTCCCACTAGTCCAAAGAGTCAATAATGGGCTAATCTTTAAATCCACACTCATGTGACAATCATAGGCTATTTAGAAAAATAGCTAGGTAAGATGATCAATTACTGTTCTCAAGAGACTACACCAAGTCCTTTTACGACATTTGCATATCGCCTAGTAACAGTGCTTGCACCCAATGCGGATGTTGCATCTTATGCAACCTATACTCAATATTGAGGCGGTTTTAGTGTTTCTGACACTACAACTCAATAATCATTATAACTAGTATGTAATTTCTCTTATCCTTATCAGAATGCCCCTATTCCCAGATATCTCTATCTTCTAAGGTATCCGTAGTTAAGACCTTTTTAGATCACTATCTATAAAGTCTTACGTTCTTTAAGATAAGACTTAGAGATCACAATCTCAAAAGCCTTGTCATCTACTGCAATCAAGTGTTTTATCTCCATAGTAGGATTAGCAACAGTTTGCTACTCCCACTGTGTGGAAGACATCTGATCTTTTGTACACATCTAGCATATAACCATCTTCTCATAACTGATGCACAAGGGCAAGCAGTTTTAGCATTCACTTCCTCAACTCTTCGAGGTGTTATCCCTCTAGACATGTCAGTACTATATCTTAAGGGAAGGAATCCTTTCTTGGAATTTTCCAGAAAATGGAAATGTCCAAGGTGTACTACTAACATGACGGTCCCAATACCCTCTTTTCCTTGCTTCTAAACAACTTCAGAATTAAGATCTAAGAGGTATCCTTAAGATCATATCTCAAGGTATGGAATAGCCAGTCTATAAAACACTTATTATTATTCTTATATCATTTCAAATGATAAGGATATCATCTACATTTAACACAATGACACTCTCACTAAGCTTCACATTGTTCATCAAGATTCTGTCTGAAATCATAACATTTATAATTTCATCAAATCCAATGTTCCAACTACAAGAAGCTTATTTGACTCCATAGATGGAGTTTCTTAGCTTTCACACCTTGCTTTCCTCAACCATGAAGCCCTGTGGCTACTTCATATTAATATCCTCAGAGAGGTATTCATAAAAGGAATGCAATATTGATTTTTCATCTTGTATATGTCAAAGTCAAGTTGTGTAGCTATAGTTAGAAATATTCCGATGGGTTTAAGCATGGTCATTGAAGGGCAAGTCTCATTGCAAGCAATGTCTTTTCTTCGGTGTGTATCTCATAGCTATGAGGCATGCTTTGAAGGTTTATACCTTGTCATCAGATTTCTTCTTTCTCTTGAAGATCCATTTGCACCTAATAGGTTTTACCCTTATAGGTGGATCCTCGAGGGTCCATATACAACACTTGTATATGAAGTCTACTTTAGACTTTATTCGTAACATCCATCTTTCCATGGCATGATCTTCATAAGCTTCATCACATGAAGTTCGATCATTGTCAGATTTTTCTGACACATGGAATCTATCCTCAAACTCATTTGAAGAGGTATTAGTGTTTCATCTTTAATTGCCCTTTTAGTTTCCTATTTTAGGAATCTCATTATCTTCTCAAGATTAAATGAGTTCCTTCATTTCATTTTCATCTTGATTCTCAAGAGAGTTATCCTCTAAGAATCATACCCTTAGAGATGAAATCGCTTGAGAATCTTAAGGTCATAAAGTAGGTATCCAATACCATCCTTTATTTTCTTAATAAAGCAGCACTCTCTTGTGCTAGATTTTAGCTTACTTACATTCATGACAAAGTTATGAATCAAGCAACCCTAAATCCTCAAGTGTCCAACACTAGGATAGGTTCCGAACCACAGCTTATGAGGATGTTCGGGTTTAGATATGCATGGAATCTTATTAAAGATATATATTGTAGTCGTTACTACAATATACACCCGGAAACTAAGAGGTAATTATGCTAAGATTCATCGTTGAGCATATCATGTCACATATGATCCAATTGTATCTCCCTACAACTCCATTGAGTTTAGGTGCATTAGGAGGATTGAGGTAGGAATGATATTCCTTTCTCCATAAGGTAATCTTTGAATTCATATAATAGGTACTTGCTACCTAGGTTAGATCAAATTCATTTCATCTTCCTTCAAACTTTGGTTCTAAACCAAAATTGTGAAATCTTTGAACATTTCAAAGGCTGCTAAGATGAAGGAAGAAATCTCATATCACAAATAATCATCAATGGATATCACATATCATTAATGTTCATTATTATATAGATGATCCGCATACATCAATATGTACGAGATTTTGAATACTTTGTCATCTAACATCATTTCCAAAGAAGGGTGCATCGAACATTTTTTTACTTTGAATACAATATTCATAAGTATGTAAGATTTGAAATTTCAGACAATCTAAAATTTCATCTCTTACTAGTCTATTGATCTCATCAATAGACAAATGTCCAAGGTTTGATGCCAAATCATTGTCAAATGATATTCATCCTCCTATTGATCTTTAAAAGGTTTAATTTTCAATAATAGAAATGCTAATGAACCATTCATTAATTTCTAATTTGGTAGAGTCCTCCGGATATTAGATTACTATATGAAATGTATCCATCATAACTCTTTATGATAGGTCTATTCCAGAATTCATGTTTATTCCCAACATCTAGAGTAAACAATGAGTGTATTCTAGTATATAGGTCATAGAGACATCCTCTAAGACTAGGGCTCTCCTACTGAAAATATGAACTCTATTATCCAATAGAGATTGTTGCAACAATTGCATCAATATCCATATAGATGACTATGAACCTTAAGATCAAAATTTCTAGTCTTCTAAAACATATGCAATAAATTGCAAATGTCATTAGAAGAATGAGATACAATTATCAGACTTTGATCTTATCTAATAAGTAAGTCAATTTCAATGATGTTATGTAGATGTAGTTTATTTCGATGCACTATCCTAGTCCTTCTCTGAGGATTCTAGACAAGACTTGATAGTCATACTATCAACACATCAGCTTATTGCAGTATTGGCATTTATCCAACTCTTTTGGATGCCATATTTATAGAGACTATAAAAGTATAGTCAACTCTTTGACTTTCTTCCTAAGTTGGGTCCGACCCATGCTTCCACTACGCTCCCTTCATCTATAAGTAACCATTACTTAAGACAAAGGATATCTATGTTGAATCAAAATATTTCAATATAAGAGTATTTCAACATCTATACATGCTTCATTTAATTCACACAAGATGTTCAACGACGGGGAAGCAAGCCAAAGGGTCACTCACCGCGTTGAAAGAGCCCCATGAATGACTTGAGTATAGATAGTAGAATGATGACACTCATCATATCTACACACATTAGGTACCTAAACATTTTGAATACATCATCTCTTATAAAGCCACCATTCTGCATAATGCAGTGAACCATGTCATCCATGATTAAATATCGAGAGCACATATCTTTGCCAAAATATCTTCTTCGGATTTTATAAGGATTGTTTGATAATTACGATTATCATCAACGTGTCTATTCCAAAGTACATTCGATGAGAGATCAAGACTATAGAAACATACAAAACCTAGGGTTGTAGTCCTATTGTCTATTTAATTGTCATTCCTCATTATTATGAGGAAACTTGCACATTGCAACCACATACATTATGTGTCCAGCTGCAAGTACAATATCTTGATCGTGGATCCAATCCATGATAATTTACTGGTTATTATTGAGTATAGTATTGAGTGGGTTTAATGAAGGATTATCTGAAATAAGAAATTTTCATATATATATATATACATACATATTTTACTTTTATTTAGTAATTTTTTATATCAAAGTTGTCTTGTCTTGTCAACATTGAAAGTTTATTCCTCAATCACTTTCAATGTAAGAGGTATACTTACCATTATATCTCAAGCAAGATCTAGGGATCTCCTTTCTTATCTTTGACACATCCCAATAATATCAAAACCTGTAACTGGGATAAAAATAAGCGGGAAACATTCCGCCTTGCAAGTCCAAATTGCATTTCCTAATTCGATCTTTAATGCTTGGGCCTACCACCCCTGAGGTGATGTCGACCCATCGTTAATTGAACCAACAGTCAACATGCTTAAAACTCGTTATGCGCAATCTAATATCGTCCAATAATATGAGGATCCGATATTAGGATCACTCCGCATACGACCATACTTTTTCGAGAAGCAAAGAGCCTGATCTAGATGCGCTTGTATGCAAGAGCTGTCACTTCGGACAAGCGTCTCCTACATACAATCCCTGACGATGGAACTCTTCGCCTTGACGAGAGACCATGGATGTCACGTATGTGATCCTCCATATCATAGTCAAATTCTAATTAGTAATTATGAATCATATTCACATAATTAATTCTTCCCAGGAAATGCTACTATATTCATATAGAGAGTTTAATTTTAATCAGATCTAATTCATTTAATTATATTAAATCAATTATCAATCTAATCAATCAACCAACAAACTTGATTGTAACTTGAAAGGATGGTATTATCTCAAAAATACATATTATTTAAATTTTAATAATTAGAGAAATACATCATGATCCCTCAAGAATTATCCCTTCCCTACCCGTTGTCATGGCCAGTATCGACAGGAGTGAGACAGACCGCTCACGGAGCAACCTGCTACCTCAACACTCCCCGACTAGACACCATATCTGCTTCAGATTAGGATAACACCAATTGATCACTTTGTACTTGAGATGATAATCAGTTTTTCAACTGAAGTTATGCCATATAATAATAGTCAAAACCATTTCAAGTAAGTTTGTTTGTTGGAAAGAGTATTAAGTAATAATTTGTAATCTAGATCATATCTAATCAATTATTGGTTAAGGCAATGTCATTTAAGGAAATAATTACCATCAAATATTTATCCATAATTATTCCAGAAAATTAACCATTAATTTTACTAATTTATTAAATGACAATCACAAGGTTCTTTATTAGGAATGTAATTTCCAACATTGATCCTCACTTGCTAAAATTAGCATATCTCAATCAATTTAAATCCAAATCGTGCAAAATAAGTTTTCAAAGTTTGCTAATTTGCCTTTATAACAAAACTCAAGTGATTAGCATGCATTCCAGATGTTTCAAATCAATAACTAACTCTTTAATTACGTCAAGATTTGTCATCCCTGAAATAGTGGATACATGTTCATAAAAATGATCATAACTTGATCAATCAGCTTCCGAATCAAGCAAACTCAAATCGCACAGTTTCCTTATTTAATGGAGAACATAATGATAATTTCATGTTTAAACATTTTAAATAGGGCCGAAAAAACTCAAAAAATAGAGCTGCATGAATGAAATGCGATAAAATTTTCACAAACCCTAATAACACCAAGTCTTCATAAATTTATAGATCATATCCAAAACCTTCAACTTGGTCTGATAACACTTGAAGGATATGGAAGAATGCTTAAGCGTGTCACGAAAGTGTAACGATCACATCATATACGATCGAGAGCGACTAGTCGCACTAGTTGCTTGGTGCAACAAAATTTAAAAAAATTTAAAACGATGAAATCACATGATCCAAGAACACTTATTGGATCATTCATATATCCACATAATAGATAAATGAATACCTAGCGTGAATGTGATCATGCCTCTAAGAGAAGAGACCTCCTGTCTCAAGTCCGATCCACCGGAGGAGACATTTGCGAGCGCGAAAATGAGTCACGTGCTTCTCGCAATCCAAGTCGATGATCCAAGTAATGGATCTCCTGATCTTGTCTCACGAGATTGAACACCTTCTTCATGAGCAAGATGCACCAAAGAAGACGGAGACCCAAGAGTCATTGAAGTGGCAGCACAACGATGATGCGACGATGAAGGCGACCTTCTCTCTATGAGAGGAGTGGACGACCACTCAAGGAGAAGGAGAAGAGTTGGCATGGGAATGAGATAGAGAGAGAGAGAGTTGTTGTCGAAGTCATCTGAAGAGCATGGGATGCCTCTTCTTACATAGGGTTTTGGAAGTCCATGGATCTTAATCCATGGACAACACAAAATCAATGGATGAGATTGATTTGTGTTGATTTCATTGACCATGATTTTCTTGTCAAAAACAAACAAACAACAATTAATTTAATTTTAAACTAATATATATTGATAAATCAATATAATTATTTTCGAAAATAAATTATTTAATCTTGGCGATAATAGAGGAAGAGGTTGCCTCATCTTTAAAGGGGGAGGGGGCACCAAGTCCCTTTAGGACAATGTGGCCGTCCACCCTCTTGAATTGGAATGAGTCAATCTCATTCCAATTCATGAGATTACATTATCTTAAGAAATTTCCAAGTTTATCTCACAAAAAACAATCATAATTATCTTGTGAATATTGTAATCATGCCATTAAAATTATGTGAATCACATTCACACCCCAGAATAAAATGTAGTTATATTTTCAATCATCCAATGTGAATCCAATTCATATCAATAATTAATCAACAAATAAAATTGCAATTAGTCTATCTCTAATATATTTATAAATCACATTTATAATATATGAATAATTGGATAGCGCTATCCACATTATTCATATTGGTAATAATTAAATCATATTTAATTACATTGGATCATCATTCTCATGCATTCAAATAATATGAATCAAATTCACATTATTCATGATAATTAAATCACACTTAACTATCCATTTCTCAATGCTTAGATATTATTCAACAATGGAATTATTCTTGAACTCTTTCAAGAATAATACGCTTTCTCCGTAGATACTTGGAGATAAGGACAATGAGATTGTGCGTTCCACGTATAACGACTTGGATATTGAGATCACATCTCAAATCCAGGTCTCATGGACCTCTCATAGATGCTTGATTTAATCAAGGGCGCAAATCTAATATTATCATTGCTTCTGAATCTCATTCAGATCAATGTCCAACACTTGGACCAAGATCAGATTACTTCTCTACTGAGAGTAGTCACTAAAATTTAGACTTATTTCATCACTCCTTCGGAATGGAAGCATCATGATTATACAGTCGTCTATGATCACATCACCCTCAGGTATTCCTAATACATGTAGATCCTGTATACTAGAAGACCTATAATAAACTCGAAGATATAGATCAATTTTTACACTGTTATCTTTAGGGTTTCATAATCAAGTTTCCCATTCTTGGTCACTGGGAGTTGGTATCAATCGTATGCTTTCCAAAAGCATATATCACACCTTCAAATTCTTGTCATGCTTCCAAATCACGATGACCGTGCATGGAATTTGATCGGTCCCAATACCTCATGAATGAGATCATATCTTCCGGTTCACAAGTGAACCTGTATGATCCCTTTGAGAGATCTTATTACTCATATGCCCTCATATGCGGACCAGCTCGTCGGTGTATAGACCTTGGTTAGGTCCGACTAGGAGAGGATCACTTTGTATTCCTCCTTCTCGTCCTTCCGGCAGCGCTTCGCTAGCGGTTCTTCCCCACCTCCCTCTCCTCCTCCCGACCTGTTGACCCTAGTCCTCGAGGTAGTAGTAGTAGTATAAATTGTAGAGAATGAATGGGTAGGGGGTTATTTATAGACTTCAAAAAAACCCGCTAACCATGATTACTAAACCATGGTTTAACCCTTAATCACGATTAGCGGCCCATGATATTGGTCAAAGCTATTTGAAACTTAAGGCTTAAGTTAGAGATTTCCAGAAGCTTCTACATTCACTAATAACTCTTAATTAGCACTAATTTTGATCAACTTTTACTAATCGTGATTTAACTTTTACGATACATGCTTAACCAGTAATTATATAAATCATCGTGGGGCTTTCGAGCCAGGGGGAAGGAGTCTAAATCAATGGACATGGAGGAATCTTCATTGATGGATGTTGCACATGACACGAGAAAATATACTCTCTGAGAAGTAGCTGACTATAGCTCTGATGTGGGAGCTTGTGCACTCTCTTTCTCACCATGACTCTCTTTCCACTTAGTGTTATCTAGATCAGGTGACCAGTAGACTACGGAACCAATTGGTGCTACTTGCACAATGACTTTCAGGTCAGAGTGAATAATCGAATCTTTCTTGCTTCCTCCAACCAACTACGCTCTTTAGTTGGTCATCCTTCTTTCGATGAGGGGTGTGATGACATGTCGAATCCCTAGACTCAGGCGAGTCTATTGGGGATGATCCCCCTTTCCTGGCGGGCTCTGTCTGTAGTGATGGACATCGACCATAATACCCTCAACTCTCTTTTTTGAACAAGCCAGAGGAAGAAGCATGTTCTAGGTTGAGTTTTCATCTAGAGAAAAGAGCCCAAGTTAGTAGGCGAAAGCAGCAAGAATCCGTGAAAGGACATCCCTCTATCTACTCTCGATTATTATATCTATAGATGTAGAAGCGGTCGCCTTAAATAGATAGATGTGAAAAATCTCTGCTTTTTTCCTCCTTCGTCATAGGTGAAGAACCGCGATAATGTGCTTTTAATTGATGGAGTTAATTATTAAAAGATGTTCGATTGATCAAAAATCACTTATTTAACTAATGTCAAATTAAAGCGAGTGGCCACATTTTTTTACTTGGTATGTTCCAAGGTCGAACTTAGGGAGAAAACTATCTCCTTAGGTTGGTTTTTAGTCGATCTTGAAGTTAGGTTTTCAAAGAGGATTTTTTTTATATTTTTAAATGCAATAAATACATGATATGCAATTTTAGCAAAGTTCAGGGGTTAAACTGTAAATTTCAATCAAATGAAGTCCAAAAATCCTCAAACTTGGCCAGAATGTGAAATACAACGAAAAATACACACTATATTTTTTTGTAAGTTTTAGATGCAAAATGAATTTTCTGTGAATAAAATAATGCAAATAATGAAATTTTCATTAATTAATTAATTATAATAAATATTAAATCTTTTTATTTTCAGGGAATAAAATTATCTAAGATATATCACTAGGTGATCTATCTCAGAAAAATCCTAAACTAAAAATGTTGGATTTAATACCTATTAAAATTAATTAGCGAAATGAACGGAATGGCTTTTAGAGAGAAATTATGCACACAAATGCATTTTTTTTAGAACAATGTTACTACGAACTAATTCAATGCTCCATGAATTTATGGCAATTTTTGGAACTGTGGTTAATTATATACGAATGTTTAAGCATAAATTGGTTAAAATATATCAATTTTTGCAAGAATAATTTTTATTAATTAACCACAGAAAATAAAATAATCTCACGCATGCCATAATGTGGAGAATTTGTTGTAGAACAAAGTGCTAATTTTAAATAATAAATGTGTTATATAGGTTTAAATGAAAGGGGGAGCACAGGGTTCACAATACAAATACAGAAAAAATAAAGCAGAGCAGGGACCTAATAGTAATTACCGAGACTGTTGGGGGTATATTGCAAAAAGCCCAACCGGTCACGTGCCAAGCACACGACCCTTGGAGAGGCTGGGGCTTCAACACGAATTGTTGATCCTTCGAGGGTTAGTACGCAAAATGTCCAGTAGTCACATGCGTTGCAAGCGACCTGGGCTGGTGGACTTTAATGTGAATTGGCTCAAGCTACAGGGGCAATTTTGCAATTCTCCAAAAAAGGACGTGCCTCACGTGATGGCTCCTTTGTCTTTTCCACCTTCGATGGAACCAGGGGGTTGTCGGCGAAGGTGTGTGCCCGCTGGTCAGTGAAGCGGCGGTGAGGAGTGGCGCCGGTGGCTGGGCCGCGAGGTGAAGGTGGCCGGTGAGGGGTGCCTGCTAGTGCAGACTGCCACTGCTGCACTGGAGAATGACGGAGCAGGGCGTGATGCGGGCCGTTTGGTGATGCTCAATGGTGGCGGCACTCGTAGGGGTTCGTGCGGACTGGCAGAGCTGGCACTGCTGCTATGGTGGGGCTAGTACGTGCGGTCGTCTATGCGGTACATGAGGCGATGCAATGAGGTGTGGCTCAGCTTCCAGGTGCGGTGGAGGGCAATTTCCTAGGAGGAGGTAGATGGATGAAGAGGGTGCGGGCTCGTGATGATGTAGGATTGTCGTAGGCGATGATGGGTGTGTTCGAGCGAAGTGGCTCGATGGATCGGAGGAGCCCAGGGGCAGGGTGGAGTTGGTGAAGGTGGTGCGATTGCGGAACAGAGGATTTGTCTAAAAACAGGGGAAGTAGGAAAGGGAAATGAAGAAGAAGAATGGGGTGGGGTTTGGCCTGGAGTGGAGGGCTAGAGACGTCGCTCCTGGGTCCTCGTCTCGACCGTGCTAGCATAAGCACGAGAGGCTTTGATAGATCTTGTCGGGGTGGCTATGCTTGAGATGGGAGGCCCCTGTCACTGGCCTCCATCTCACGCTCTCTCCCTCTCGTGTGGGTAATGGCAGATGAAGCGACGTGGAGATGGATTTTATAGAGAGGTAGAGGAGGAGATTATGGAGGCGGCGGCCGTTGGAGGAGATAAAGGAGGGCAGCCCCGGCGGTTGCAGGTCTCGCGCGAGGCTGGTGATGAGTCAGGTGGACGCAGGTCCTGCGGGGGGTGGAGGGGTGTTGGCGGAGAAGACGGGGAGGAGAGGGAAGGAAGGCCTTTCATGCGTGGCACGTGAGGTGATAGAAAAGGAATTTTTTATTAAATTATTATTATTATTATTTGATTTTTATCTAATAAAAATGAAATAAAAAGAGGTCAAAATGAGTGACACGTGGTAGCTCCAGGAGCGCCACATGTCAGCTCCAAAAATTTCGAAAAAAAAAATAAAAGAACAATCTAGAAGAAATAGCAAACAACCTCGGAACAAAAAGTGATCAACATGAAAATTGCTCGTCTCGATGAGATCTATAACTTTTATGAAGAGACCAAGAGAAAAGGAGGTCATCTGTGCAAAAATATATTTTTGAGGTACTCTATGTACATAAAATACCTTGATTTTTGGATTTTGTAAATTTTAGTGATTTTTACGAAAGAAAAAAATCGAGAAAAATAATGATAAAATCAAAGATAAATATTAACCCAATAATTTTTTTTGTATTTTTTGTAAATAATAAAATAGGGAAATAAAATAAAGAAGAAGAAGTGAGTTATGTGTACATACTCTCACGGAACACTTGGACTTGGTCATTTTCTTTAATTTCAGTCTTACTTTGAATTTGGATTTTCATGGATTTTATTAAAACTTTCATCAAAGAATATACATGAAAAAGAAATAAGAGAGAAAGAGTTAATTATGTACATAAAATAATAGGTCAAAAATGGGTAAAACACAAAAAGCATAAAAGAGGTCCAAAACCTAACTTTCACATACAAGCTCCGATTTTTATGAAATTGGTCTTGTTTTGAAGGTCTTTAAATATGTATTATTTTTAAAATGAGTAGACCTAAATCGGACATTATATGAGGAAGATATGTGAAGGATATGGGAAAATCCCCAAGCGCATCACGGAAGCGTGATCGTTGCATCGAATACGACGAAGAACGACTAGTCGTACTAGTTGTTCGGTGCAACGGAGTTTAAAATTTTTCATGTGATGAAACCACATGATCCAAGAACGATTCTCGGATCGTTTCATCTATAACCACAATAAGTATAATGCAATACCTCTTGAAGCGTGGGTTGATCGAGTCTCTATGAAAAGAGACCTCCTGTCTCAAGTCTGATCGTCGGAGAAGAAGCTTGCGAGCGCGGGGATGAGTCGCGTTGTCCTCGCAATCCAACAAGTTGATCCAAGGACGGTGAACTCCTGATCTCGTCGCACGAGATAGAATGTCTCCTTCGTGAGCGTACCACTCCAAGAAGATGGAGAACCACAGAACGTCGAAGCGGCGGCACGGTGGCGTAGGCGACGACGAAGACCTCCTCTAGGGTCTTGGTGGTCGGACACCAAGTAGAGGGAGAGAGGATTGACGTGTATGGAGAAAAGAGAGAGAGATGTGCTACCAATAGCATGTACAAGAGAGCATAGCATGCCTCTCTATTTATAGGGTTTTAGGATCCATGGATCTCAATCCATGGGACATATAAAATCAATGGATGAGATTGATTTATGTCAATCCAATGGTCAAAATTGTTGTTGGTAAAAACCAACAACTTATGATTTAATTTAGATCAAATATATTTGATAAATCAAATATACATCAATCCTAAAATTAAACCAATCAAATAAGGAGATGATTTCAATGGAGATCATGTCTCCCCAAGTAATAGGGTGGACGACCACCAATTCCATATAGGACTTGGTAGCCGTCCACCACTTACCAAGTGGGGGCAATCTCATGGATTTCCATGAGATTGCATATCTCCTTGAAATTCTCTATTATTTAATCCAATAACTTTTGTTGGGATTTATTCTCCAAAAATAATTCACAATTAATTTTGGGAATATTGCAATCTTGCCATTGGAAAATTGTGAATCACATTCACAACCCAAAACAAAATATAATTTACATTTTCAATTAATTAGACAATGTGTATCCAATACACATTAATAATTAATTAAAAAATATAAATTATAATTAGCTCTCTCTAATACATTATAAATCACATTTGTAATATATCATGAATAATTGGATATTTCTATCCACATTATTCTTATCCATAATAATTAAAACACGTTTATATTGGATAATTCCTCATACATCATGATAATTAAATCACATTTAATTATCAATTTCTCAATGCTTAGATCTTATGGAATTATTCTTGAACCATTCAAGAACAATGCTATTTCTCCTCAGATACTTGGAGATAAGGACAGGGCGATTGTATTGTTCCACGTATAGTGACTTGGATATTGAGATCACATCTCAAATCCAGATCCCATGGACCTCTCATAGATGCTTGATTAAATCAAGGCCGTAAACCTAATCTTCTCATTGCATCTGAATCTCATTCAGATCAATGTCCATCACATGGACTAAGATTAGGTCACTTCTCTACTGAGAGGAGTCACTAAAATCCAGACCTGTTTCATCACTCCCTCGGAATGGAAGCGTCATGGTTGTACAATCGTTTATGATCAAATCGCCCTCAGGTATTCGCAATACATGTACATCCTGCATAGTGGAAGACTCATGATCATCCTGAAGATATAGATCACCTTTACACTGTCATCTTCATGGTCTGATCACTAAGTTTCTCAATCTTGGTCCTTGGGATTTGGTACATATCATATGCTTTCACAAAGCATAGATCTTACCTTCAAATTCATGTCATGCTTCCAAAGCATGATGACCATGCATGGAATTTGATTAGTCCCAATACCTCATGAGTGAGCTCATGTCTCCCGGTTCACAAGTGAACCTGTATGATCCCTTTGAGAGATCGCATTACTCATATGCCCTTACTTGCACACCAGCTCGTTGGTGTATAGACCTCGGTTAGGTCATCAACCTATTGGTCTGCCAAATGTACACACTTAGACATACATCAGTACATATGTCTCTGGTCAGAGGATGTTTGCATGTGATGTGACAGTATTCATCATAGGTCTTTGGTTATCTCGATCTCGTTAAGTCAACCCATTGAATCAACTAATCTGATACCTCCAAATCACTATTCCCATGCAGAGGACCTGCATCAAGAGGTCGATCAGATATCAGCCTAATAAAAAAGGATTGCCATCTCCTTCTCAGACTGGAGATCATCACTTGTCAATCATTGATGATGCTTGATGAGTCCTCTATCTAACTCCTTAGATATTCATCCAAGCATCAGCCTCTATGATTCAATCAATGAATCAACAGCTGTATGATTATCAAGTTGGCCATGGTATATAACCCATATTGTACAGAGGGATCTTATAGTGCATTCATTCAATCAATTTCAGAAAGGGAGTGAAAACATAATCAATAACTTTTATTGATAAATCATTTATTACAATAACAATTATTGCAGGAATGGTTCGCCTCGGGCTCACATTGCTAACAATCTCCCACTAGCCCTCAGAACCATTCAGGAACAATCCTTAAACCCATACTCATTACATGCTGGTCGAAAACCTTCTGTGTCAGAGGTTTGGTAAGAGGATCAACAACGTTGTCGGCAGAGGCCACCTTGGTGATGATGATGTCACCACGCTTTTAAATCTCCTGAATGATGTGGTAGTTACTTTCTATGTGCTTGCTCTTCTGATGCCATCTGGGTTCCTTCGCCTGGGTAATGGCTCCCATGTTATCATAGAGTAGCGGGATGGGAGTATCAAAGGAAACTATGCCAAGCTCCAGCACAAACTTGTGCAACCACACCGCCTCCTTGGCAACATCCGCTGCGGCAATGTATTCGGTTTATGTTGTTGAATCTGCTGTAGTGTCCTGTTTCTTACTTCTCCAGCTCACAGCACCACCATTCAACAGGAATACAAACCCTGATGTCGACTTTCGATCATCAATATCTGATTGGAAGTCAGAATCTGTATATCCCAAGACTTGGAGATCACCATCTCCATAGACCAAGATGTAATCTTGCGTCCGTCTTAGGTATTTAAATACGTTCTTTACTGCATTCCAGTGTTGTTCTCCATAGCAGGATTGGTAACGACTTACCACTCCCATTGCATGGCAGATATCTGGCCTGGTACACATCATGGCATACATTAAGCTTCCTACAGCTGATGCATAAGGACATCCGGCCATGGCTTTCTTTTCCTCAACAATTTGAGGAGCCATTCCTTTAGACAGGTGGATACCATGTCTTAAGGGTAGGAATCCTTTCTTGGAACTATCCATGCGGAATCGTTCAAGAATCTTCTTAATGTATCCATGTTGTGACAATCCCAATATCCTCTTCTCTCGGAATCTGAACAACTTCAGACCCAAGATGTAAGAGGCTTCTCCAAGATCTTTCATCTCAAAGGTATGGGACAACCAAATCTTCACACTGGTCATCATCCCTTTATCATTCCCAATGATAAGGATGTCATCTACATAAAGCACGATGAACACAATGACACTCCCACTAAGCTTCTTGTATACACAATGTTCATCAGGATTCTGCATAAAATTATAACTCTTTATGGTTTTGTCAAATCTGATGTTCCAGCTACGAGAAGCTTGCTTGAGCCCATAGATGGATTTCTTCAGCTTGCATACTTTGCCATCCTTAGTTATGAATCCCTGGGACTACTCCATATAGATATCCTCTTCAAGGTATCCATTGAGGAAAGCCGTCTTGACGTCCATCTGCCAGATGTCGTAGTCAAGATATGCAGCTATAGCCAGCAGTGTCCTGATGGATTTAAGCATAGCCACAGGAGAGAATGTCTCATCGTAGTCGATGCCTTCTCTCTGTGTGTATCCCTTGGCTAACGAGCCGTGCCTTGAAAGTCTCTACTTTCCCATCAGGTCCCCTTTTTCTCTTGAAGATCCATTTACACCCAATGGGTTTCACCCCTTTAGGTGGATCCTCTAGGGTCCATACACCATTCTTATGCATGGAGTCAATTTCTGACTTCATTGCTAGCATCCATCTATCTATGTCATGATCCGCGAGTGCATCATCAAATGAAGTAGGATCATTGTCAGTTTCACTTGACACATGGAATCCATACCTTTCAAGTGGTGCAACCACCCTCGAACTCATTCGAAGAGGTATGGGTATTTCATCTTTAGTTACTTCTTCAGTTTCTGGTCTAGGAAGCTCAGAATCCTCAGGGGATTCTATGAGTTCCTCTACTTCAATTTTGTCTTGACCTTTAAGGAAATCATCCTCTAGAAATTTCATATCTCTAGAGACAAAAACCTTTTGGGTCTCAGGATCATAGAGTTGATATCCAATACCATCTCTAACATACCCAATGAAGTAACACTCACGAGTGCGAGATTTCAGCTTGCTTGCGTCCACGTTCTTCGCATGAACCAAGCAACCCCAAACCCTCAAATGATTAACACTAGGTTTGGTTCCATACCGGAGCTCATAAGGAGTCTTAGATACCGATTTTCTAGGAATCTTATTCAGGATATATATTGCAGTCTCTACTGCATATCCCTAGAAACTAAGTGGTAAATTAGCTTTACTCATCATTGAATGGACCATATCCATGATGGTCCTGTTGTGTCTTTCAGCAACACCATTAGGGGAGTTCCAGGAGTAGTGAGTTTGGAGACAATTCCATTCTCTTTAAGGTATTCCTTGAATTCTTCTGAGAGGTACTCGCCACCTCGATCAGATCAAATTCGTTTAATCTTCCTATCGGTTTGGTTCTCAACCAAAGCCTTGAATTCTTTTAACTTTTCAAAGGTTTCCAGATTTATGACGTAATAGGAAGACAAACCCGTATCGCGAATGGTCATCAATAAACGTCAAATAATATCGATATCCATTTTGAGTTGCGGTACTGAAGGGACCACACATATCGATATGTATTAGGTCAATAATACCTTAGCATCTAGTAACCTTGTTACGGAAAGGCATCCTAGTCATTTTACCTCGAATACAATGTTCACAGGTAGGTAAAGACTGAACCTGTAGAAAATCCAAAGGTCCATCCTTTATCAATCTATTGATTCTATCAACAGATAAATGACCAAACCTTTGATGCCAAATCATGTTTGAATGATTTTTATTATTCATGGATCTTTTAGGGTTTTTATTAGTGGTTGTAAAATTCATGACATGCTCATTAATGCACAATTCATAGAGTCCACCAGAAGTCAAAATACCATCTGCAATATATTTATCATAATGATTTATTACTAATTTATTACAGAATAGGAATGAATATCTACTTCTAACTAGCTTAGATACATATATCAAATTCATCCTGACTTCTGGTACATAAAGACACTCTTTAAGTACTAGGACTCTACCAGTAGATAATGATAGCCGAAAAGTCCCGACGGCGACTGCTGCAACACTTGCATCAGATCCCATCTGGATGACTATCTCCCCTTCTTCAAGTTTTCTAGTTTCCTGAAACAAATGCAACAAACTGCATACATGTATAGAAGCACCAGAATCAACAACCCAACTTCCTTCTTGTCCAACGAGAAAACTGGTTTTAATGATAAAAATAGATTTCATACCTGCTGGGGCTTTACCTTTGTCGACTGACTTCAGGTAATCTGGGAAATTACGCCTCCAGTGCCCCGGCTTCTTGCAGTGGTGACAGACGTCGGTTTTCTTTGACACCATTAGAGTGAATGCATTGGAAGATGAGCCAACACCTTGTACCTTCTTCTTCTCTTCCGGGCCGGGCCCTTCCGAGAACCATGCTTCTGACCGCGCTTCCCTCTGACCTGTGCAACCATTGCACTACCAGCAGGACCATCTTTCTTCATCACATCTTATGCAGATGTTAATGCAGCAAGAAGCCCAGTATTTGTCAACTCCAGCTTGTTCATGTAGAATGACACCACAAAGTTATTGAAAGACTTGGGCAATGATAACAGAATGAAATCAGATTGCATGTCTGCATCCATGGTTGCCCCCAGAGTCTCCAGCTCCGATAAGTACCCAAACATTTTGAGTACATGCTCATGGACCGAAGTCCCTTCCTGCATCTTGCAGCGAACGAGTTCTTTCATAATATTGTATCGCTGGGTGCGGTTAATGTCACCAAACATATCTTGCAGATTTTGCATTATCTCCTGGCAAGTACCCAAGATGTAGCATCTAGCCAAGACATGATCTTCATCATACTTGTCATTGTATGCTTTTTCTTCCTTTGATTTAGGGTTTTCATGCTTGTCTTCTGAGAGCACATAACTTATGCGCTCAGCCGAGAGTACAAGCTCCAAATTATGGATCCAATCTGAGTAATTCGGTCCGGTCAACTGGTTGACCTCCAGAAGCCTGCTTAGTGGGTTCATGTACTTCATTTTCTGAAATTAAGAATGCACTATGTTAGAACATATAATCATATATTCAATTTAGTTTTATTTGATCAAGGCATTTTAAATCAAATTAATCTTTCTATGTCAACTATGAAAGTTTATTCCCTTAATCACTTTCAAAGTAAGAGATATACTTACCGCTATATCTCAAGCAAAAACTGGGATCTCCTCTTTATCTTTGTCATATCCCAATAATATGAGAACCTATGACTCTAATAAAGAGAAGTGGGAACACATTCCGCCTTGCAAGTCCAACTTGCATTTCCCAATTCGATCTTTAATACCCGGGCCCACCACCCCTAAGGTGATGTTGACCTGTCATTAATTGAACCAACCGTCAACAGGAATACAACTCGCTATGCGCAATCCAATATCGCCCCAATAATATGAGGACCTGATATTGGGGTCACTATGCATACGTCCTTACTCTTTCGAGAAGCGACGAGCCCGATCCAAATGGATCATATGCAGGAGCTGTCACTTCGGACAGGCGTCTCCTACATATAATATCTGGCGACAAGACCCTTCGCCTTGACGGGAGACCATGGATGTCACTTGTGTGATCCTCCTTTTATATTCAAATTTTAATTAATTATTATGAATTAAATTCATGTAATTAATTCTTCCAAGGGAATTAAAAACTCTATTCATATTAGAGTATTTTAATTGAACATAATAATTCAATCATATTAAATTAATTATCAATCCAATTCAATCAATCAAACTTGATTGTTTTACTTGAATATATATATATATATATATATGGTATTATTTTCAAAGTACGTATTAATTCAAATTTTAATAATTAGAAAATACATCTTGATTTCTTCGACATTATCAAGTCCCTATCTGCTGTCATGGCCAGTACCGACGAGAGTGGGATGGACCACATACATTGCAACCCGCTACCCCAGTGATCTCCGACTAGACACCATATCCACCTCGGGAAAGGATAATGCCAAATAGATCAATTTGTACTTGAGATGATCATCGGTTCTTCAATCGAAATTATATCATATAGTAATAATCAAAACATTTTTGATCATAAGGAAATTTGCTAGACAAATTTCTAATCCTATTCAAGCAATGAGTTTGATGATTGTGTTTCCAATTATGATCTAGATCAAATCTAATCAATTTATTGGTTGAGGCCAAGTCAATTAAGGAAATAATCATCTTACAATATTTCTCAAATATTTTCCATAATTATTTCTTGTAATTAACAATTAATTTCATTAATTGATAATCACATGGTTCTTGATTAGGAATGTAATTTCAGCAGTGACTCCTACTTACTAAAATTAATATATATCTCAATCATTTTAAATCCAAATTAGACAAAATAAATTTTCATAGATTGCTAATTTGATTTAGGATAGAACCCAAGTGATATTTTATGCATTTCGAGGCAAGTATAAACTGTAATTAACTCTTTAATCATGTTAAGATTTGCAGTTCCCGCAACAGTGCATACATGTTTATTAAAACAACCATATCTCGAGCAAACGGAATCCAAATTACATAAACTTAGATCCTATGGTTTTCTTATTTAATGGGGAACAAAATCCAATATTTAATTAGTGTTTAAACAATTTAAACAGGGTCGAATTTATTCACTAAATAGAAGTACGAAAATCAAATGCGATAAAAACTTTTACGACTTCCACGAACCCAAGTCGTCTTAGGTTTGCGGATCGTATCCAAAACCTTTAACCTGGCTCTGATACCACTTGAAGGATATGGGAATATCCTCAAGCGCATCACGAAAGCGTGATTGTCGTATCGAATACGACGAAGAACGACTAGTCGTACTAGTTGTTCGGTGCAGCGGAATTTAAAATTTTTCATGTGATGAAACCACATATTCCAAGAATGATTCTCGGATCATTTTATCTATAACCACGACAAGTATAATACAATACCTCTTGAAGTGTGGTTGATCGAGTCTCTACGAAAAGAGACCTCCTGTCTCAAGTCCGATCGTCGGAGAAGAAGCTTGCAAGCACGGGAATGAGTCGCGTTGTCCTCGTCATCCAACGAGCTGATCCAAGCACGGTGAACTCCTGATCTTGTCGCACGAGATCGAACGTCTCCTTCGTGAGAGTAGCACTCCAAGAAGACAGAGAACTGCAGAACGTCAAAGCGGCGGCACGGTGGCGTAGGCGATGACGAAGACCTCCTCGAGGGTTTTGGTGGTCGGCCACCAAGTAGAGGGAGAAAGGGTTGACATGTATGGAGAAAAGAGAGAGAGAGAGATGTGCTACCAATAGCATGTACAAGAGAGCATAACATTCCTTTCTATTTATAGGGTTTTAGGATCCATGGATCTCAATCCATGGGACATATAAAATCAATGGATGAGATTGATTTATGTCAATCCAATGGTCAAGATTGTTGTTGGTAAAAACCAACAACTTATGATTATTTTAGATCAAATATATTTGATAAATCAAATACACTTCAATCCTAAAATTAAACTAATCAAATAAGGAGATGATTTCAATGGAGATCATGTCTCCCCAAGTAATAGGGTGGATGACCACCAATTCCATATAGGACTTGGTAGCCGTCCACCACTTACCAAGTGGGGGCAATCTCATGGATTTCCATGAGATTGCATATCTCCTTGAAATTCTCTATTATTTAATCCAACAACTTTTGTTGGGATTTATTCTCCAAAAATAATTCACAATTAATTTTGGAAATATTGCAATCTTGCCATTGGAAAATTGTGAATCACACTCACAACCCAAAACAAAATATAATTTACATTTTCAATTAATTAGACAATGTGTATCCAATACACATTAAAAATTAATTAAAAAATATAAATTATAATTAGCTCTCTTTAATACATTATAAATCACATTTATAATATATTATGAATAATTGGATATTTCTATCCACATTAGTCTTATCTATGATAATTAAAACACATTTATATTGGATAATTCCTCATACATCATGATAGTTAAATCACATTTAATTATCAATTTCTCAATGCTTAGATCTTATGGAATTTTTCTTGAATCATTCAAGAACAATGCTATTTCTCCTCAGATACTTGGAGATAAGGATAGGGCGATTGTATTGTTCCACATATAGTGACTTGGATATTGAGATCACATCTCAAATCCAGATCCCATGGACCTCTCATAGATGCTTGATTAAATCAAGGCCGTAAACCTAATCTTCTCATTGCATCTGAATCTCATTCATATCAATGTCCATCACATGGACTAAGATTAGGTCACTTCTCTACTGAGAGGAGTCACTAAAATCCAGACCTATTTCATCACTCCCTCGGAATAGAAGCGTCATGGTTATACAATCGTTTATGATCAAATCACCCTTAGGTATTCATAATACCTGTACATCCTGCATACTGGAAGACTCATGATCATCCTGAAGATATAGATCTCTTTTACACTGTCATCTTCATGGTCTGATCACTAAGTTTCTCAATCTTGGTCCTTGGGATTTGGTACAGATCATATGCTTTCACAAAGCATATATCTTACCTTCAAATTCATGTCATGCTTCTAAAGCATGATGACCATGCATGGAATTTAATTAGTCCCAATACCTCATGAGTGAGCTCATGTCTCCCGGTTCACAAGTGAACCTGTATGATCCCTTTGAGAGATTGTATTACTCATATGCCCTTACATGCACACCAGCTCGCCGGTGTATAGACCTTGGTTAGGTCATCAACCTATTGGTCTGCCAAATATACACACTTAGACATACAACAATACATCTGTCTCTGGTCAGAGGATGTTTGTCTGTGATGTGACAGTATTCATCATAGGTCTTTGGTTATCTCGATCTTGTTAAGTCAACCCATTGACTCAACCAATCCGATACCAACGATTCACTATTCCCATGCAGAGGACCTGCATCAAGAGGTCGATCAGATATCCGCCTAATGAGAAAGGATTGCCATATCCTTCTCAGGCTGGAGATCATCACTTGTCAATCATTGATGATGCTTGATGAGTCCTCTATCTAACTCCTTAGATATTCATCCGAGCATCAGCCTCTATGATTCAATCAATGAATCAACAGCTGCATGATTATCAAGTTGGCCATGGTACATAACCCATATTGTACAGATGGACCTTATAGTGCATTCATTCAATCAATTTCAGAAAGGGAGTGAAAACATAATCAATAACTTTTATTGATAAATCATTTATTACAATAACATTTATTGAAGGAATGGTTCACCTCGGGCTCACATTGCTAACAATATGAGCATTTTAGTCTGTCTAGTCTGAAATTGGAGTTTTGTCTCACGGGCCAATTATTTGAGTTAGTATTTTTTTTTTGTATTTTTCATTTAATCTTGTTAGTAATATGTACACAATGGAAGTGGTTTGAGGTCAATCGGAGTTAGCATGAATTAGTTAAAAATGCATGAAATTGGGTGCAAATGTGAAGACGATTATGAATGCAATTATGAGTTTTAAAATGCAAATATTAATTTTACATTCATGAATTTTAAAAAAATGCAGAATAAATAATGAAATGCGGCTAATTACCCAGGAATGAAGCTCTATTTTCATCTTTTAGTATGATGAATCGTGGATTCATCAACCCCCTATGCTTAAACCTTGCTCGTCCCCGAGCAACTAAAATGAAATGCAAAGGTGAAATGATTTTGGGTTCCATACCAAAGTCATGAACAAAAGGTGAAAATGAAGCTAGACCCGACCTTTGGATTAATAGTGTGGCAGAACTTCTGTGAGACTTAAGGTTTTAAAATCAACATCCCTCAAGTTCTACATATCATTGTAACAGATTCGGCTCAAAAGTCATCTTAGATCAATCCTTCTCCCAAAGCATATCCCATGAACATTGAACAACTGCCTCATGTGTGTGAAAGGTTTAGCTCTTCCCATTAAGAATGCCGGACTACCACGCAAACCCCCTCCTAGTAACTCGTCCCCGGGGAGTCAAGTATTTCCTTCTAAGGTCTGTCGCGCGTGTTCACAATCGAAAGGAAGAGAAGTGAGAAGAAGGGGAGAAGAACTGGAGGGTGACAATGTAGTCACCGCTCCTGTGAAGACGGCCAGTTTAGCCAAGTCTCCACCAAGATCTGCAGGTTTTCTTGATGCTTGGACCTTTTTGGTCAGATATATATTTGGTAATTTAGCTTCTCTTTGATATGGATTTTTGGTAACTTTGCATGGATCTTTTGTGTCCCTACGGATATTGAATCTTTTTTCCGTACATGTTTTCGGGTCTTAGAAAAAATTGTGCCCAGCCGTCCATCTCTTTTTTGAAGCTTTATTTCAACCCATACTCTAATCTTTAGATGTCCACGCTACCAGAAAAGAGACCCACACAGTCTTCCAAGACCCTGTCTGAGTTGAGCTAAGTGCATAGTGCGAGAGAACATATTTATTCCCTACTCAAAAGCTATACCCAGAATCAGGCGACCAGGTTAGACACTAAGAGTCAAAGGTTGTATATTGTCATGCGGAACTCGAAGAATTAAGTCAAAGACCTGAAGATTCTAAAATCATCTTTCTCTTTGAAGTTCCTCTGGAAATTAGGTAGATTAAGGCCATGTCAAGACCACTCTCCATTTCTACTCACATCTCGGTTCAGAATCCAATAACTTTCCACTTTGCATACGCAAAATGAAATGCAGATGCATATGAGGTGCAATTTTTTTGATATGAATGCATCTATATACAAAAATACGTGAAAGTATGAGCTATGGGTAAAGTATATACGTAATATATACAAGCCCCCTATACTTAACGTGTGCTATGTCCTCAGAGTACAAGAAGCGATAAGAAGACATAGCTCGTGCTAAGAGTAAGAGAGCAAAAAATAATAAAAAGAGGATAGAAGTCGACCGCCCCCTATACGTAGGCTATGGATAGCCTAAGTATAGAAGAAGATAAAAAAGTTGAGCTTTCGAGGTTAAGAAGAGAAATGGATGGATATATATATATATATATATATATATATATATATATATATATATATATATATATATAGGGTGGGCATCGTTCCCCCCATACTTAGGCTTTGGCCAGCCTAAATATAGTACAAGAGTGAGTACGAGAACCGATGAGATCTGGAGAACATACAGATCGAATGAGGAGTAGAATGATGAATAAATACAGATGGCATCGGCCCCCCCCATACTTAGGCCTTGGCCTAAGTTTAGGAAGAAAATATACAAGGGAACCGATGGGGGCGAGGGAAAGGTTGGTTGATGATCAAGGCGATTTGCGGCCGATCTTTTTTAGAAAATGTGGTGGAAGGGAATATTGATTGGAAGGAGATGAATCAAATGATTCCTAGCCACCGTTGGAGCTGTCATTGGAATAATAATCAAAGTTCGTCACTCCAACTATTTTTATTTTTTAGCTTTTTTCTCAGAGTTCACTCAGTTTTTGGGTCGATATTTTCTTCCTTTGAATATTTAGATGAATAAGTGTCAGTCTGGTCATAACGTATTGTTCCCGTGTATTAATGGGACAAGGGAAGTCAGCTTTAGAAGAATAATAGAGAGGGACATGTAAAGTCCAATGCGGGTTGACATATGACTTCTTGTTCTGATTAGGCTGCAGATTCTTCAAACCGAGCTCTCTCATACTGCTCTTATCCTCCGAACTTGATGAGTAATCCTCAAGAGATACTTTTTCTGAAATATTGAAAGTGACATTTTTAGTCGGTTCAGGAGGTATTCTTTGTGAGGTGTTGCCCATGAGTTCCTATCAGATGAGTCTCCATACAAATAGTAATATTCTTGTAAGGTCAGCACACGTCCTGAGTATTTACTCTCTGTTGGCTTTGCGTGTGTGGACTTAGGGAGATCTGATATAGCCTTGTCCGATTGTGGTGAAGTGGTGTGTCTCGGTTGATTTCATTCATCTTCATAGGTTCATCAGTCTTTTAATAAGATGTCTCTCCTTCATTTGAATCAGTGATAATTGGAGGGTTCTGAACATATGAAGATTCTTCTATGTCACGACCGGTGGTTTTTGGTTCGGTTGTCTCAAGGTTTGGTGTGTCCTCAAGAATTTGATCAATTTGGTTCGGGTTCAAGAATATGATATCTTGAATCTTGCAGTTAATAGTCGCTCCAGCGGAGGCTAGAAACAGCTTTCCCAAAATAATGGGAAACTTAGATAAATCTCCTCGATGTTCAATGTCCAAGACAATGAAGTCCACTCTATGTGTGACACCTTGGAAATCAATGGCGACAGAAATGATTTCTCTCAATCTTTTTGTAGATCGATCAGGAAACTGAACGACCACTTGGGTCTTTCTGAGTGGTCCGAGTTCAAGTCTGTCAAACGTGGACTTCAGGAGGATATTGAGTGTATAATCTATGTCAATCTAAACATTATTAAACTCAATATTCTCAATTTCATAGGTTATTTTGGTCAACCGTTTACTTTCCGGACTTTGTTTGTTTGGGTCCACATCATTGAACTAGCCATAGTGATTAGATGATATTCTGTTCGAGATCTTTTATTTCCCGTCTTCTTAGGTGATAATCAACTCTTCACAATTCTATGAAGATCAGGAACATACTCTATGGTCTTGATTAATGGAAGCTCCAAGATCAGACTTTTATAAAATGCTTCCGTATTGATATTGTCTATTTTTTTGAATTTTCTAAATTTTTATTTTTTTTTGCAATTTTCACTAAAGTCAGTAGGAGGGTCAGTGATCTGTGGTGTTTGTATGTGGGACTCAGGCACCTGATGAGTTTCGGGTTTACTCTATGATCGTCTTTATTCCTCTTGGTTGATGATCATGTCTTTGACTATTTGGATGACATTATCAAATTGTTCAGTCAAAACCTTGATCCTCTTATTGATCCACGTTATGTCATCCATTATCGTCTCATGACTCAGAGATAAGTGACTATGCTCGGTATGCCGTGACATTGACATTTTCTCATGAACCGAGATATAGTCAGTTCATGTGATTAGCTTTTGGTTATGAGTCCTATTTCCTTGACTTTGGATGTCATCTATGTGGTCAAAGGAAAAGTGATCATACTCAGGTTGTGGATCGTCTCGAGTAGAGGATGGTTCAAACAATGAATTTTCATATGTAATCGAGAATCATGTTCCTCTATTAAAGTTGGTTATGTCTATATTCATCCTCGAGTCCACTCGCTCCATTGTGTCTTCATAGAACATGACCAGCTCTGTGAGTGGTTCATTTCTTGAAGTTTCAACCAAGGGTGGATGGGTGGGTGAAGAGAATGGTAGCTGGGAAGAAACTACCTCAAAAAGAGGATTTCTCTAAAAAGGAAATGAAAATGAAGATTGGGAATTTGTCACGTGAGCGCAACCCATGGAATCTGGATATGAATACCAAAATTCCGTCATCTTTGAATGGAATGAAAGAAAGATTTGCGAAACCAATATCAGTATGTGCAAGCGCACTGTCACACAATTCAATACACAAATTCAAACCTCGATTTCACCAACTCAACTCACTGAAGGCCCTGAACCTGGGTCCGATTAATCTAGTTGGTTTTAAGTATGATTTTCAAGGAAAGTTGGCAAGGATTACGTGATGGCCAATAGGGGAGTCATCTCAATGCCGGCTCTTTTTCCCTGTTTAACATGTCGTCTAAGATACCAATGCCCTTCCTCTCTTAGCTCCTATCACAAGCTTACTCGATTAATACCGATAAAGTTCTTGGAACTTCCCCTATCTACCTACCTAAGTAGGCGGAGGCTGAGAAGGCTTGTCGCTTCGCCCCGGGCGGTTACTAAGCAACTTGTCGCGTTGCACCGCTGGTTTGCCCCTATCTACTTGCCAAAGCAAGCGGAGGCTACTTGGTGCTGGTCAGTTGAACTTCGAATACTTAAGCCTGTGATATTTACAAAGAGCAGGGTACCTTGATATGGAAGGTGGGGATTCAGGCTTTATCTTAGTGTATACACATACTCTCTATACCCCCACCCAGTCTGAAATCAAACATTGACGAGGTTGCTCTCCTGAAAACAATGATATTCAATTTTATCCAATTTTAATTAATAAAAAATGTTAGCAGTCCCCTAGTTTTAATTTCTTTATCACTTGAATTTGTGTGGGGAACAATGCACTTCTACACAGGGATTCTAATTTCCTTTTTTCCTATGTGAATGAAAACGAAGGGAGAATCGAAAAGCCATGCAACGGGAAGCACAATGATGAACGATGAGTTAGAAATACTTACAATGCTTCCTCACAATATTCGTGCAATATGCTAGACAGAATCAAAATTGTTACACTATATGAATTACAAGCGATGAAATCACACCTAACAGATAGTTCTACTTAGCGGGAATAAGTGAGTTGAATTTGACTCACTGAAAACAATCTTAGGTGCGTATAATTATAGTGTAAGTGTGGTCCTAAATTACGAAGGGCACAAACAAATTTGAATTTACACTACCGTACGCCTATCCTAATTTCACCACTCAAGTCGGACCCCACCCTCACCGGAGGGTAAAACTGGCCGACACACCACAGAAAAATGTTCAGTCCGTTTACACACGCGAGAACCTGATTGGGAACCGTTGGAACTTAGTAGTTAATTTAAAAAATCTCTCTCTTCAAAAATTAAATTCTTTGAGCGACCGGTCACTTCGAGTTGCGTTGGCTTCAAGAAAAGCCGCTCCAAGTTCACCGGGTACCTCGCACAAAAAATAGAAGATCAAATATTAGAGAGAGGTTCACAGAAAAATATACAAAAATAAAAAAATTTTGAAAAAGAAGGAAAATAATGGAGAAATAATTACAAGAAAAAACAAGGGGTTAGACTACCCGCGGATGGAAAACCTAAAAACTTAATTTTCTTAGAAACAACCTAAGATGTGCCTCCCCAGCAATGGCGCCATTTGAAGAACCACAAATTTGCCCTCTTAATTCGATGGAATTAATAATTAAAAGATGTTTCATTGTAGTCAGGCTATTTCAAGGTTGATCAAAAACCACGAATTTAATTAAGTCAAATTAAAGCGAGCCGTCAATTTTTTACTTGGTAAGTTCCAAGGTTGAACTCATGGAGGCAACAGTCTCGTTAGGTTGGTTTAAAATCGATCAAGAAATTAGGTTTTCAAAGAGGATTTTTTTCTTCTCTTATTTTTATCCTAGGTTAATCGTAGTTTTATTTTTTTGCATTTTTATTTCGCTGTCATTTTCTTTCCTCTAGATCTTAGAATCCTTCACGATTTTATTTCCCCTCGATCTTGATTTTTCATCTCACATCTCGATCTCTACATGTTCCCATTCTACCTCGCACGATCTCTCACTTAGACCACGTACGGTGGTCGGAGATCCGGTTCCATCTGCCATAGTCTCGGCTGCACCAAGAAAAGCGCGCAGAAAGGCCGGTAACAGGGACCTACTCTATTGCGGCTAATTCCAGGAGAGATCATCACTGAGCCTTGTTGCATCCACCACGTGACTCGAGGCGATGACGAGAAGAGGGTCGTAGCCAATTCTACCTTCAGGCAAATCCCCCATACCTTCTTCCTCTGTTTTTTGCCAACTCCTCTATTTTCATTTCCCCTGTTCCATAATTCGCCACATAAATTCACCCCTCTTCCTTCCATCTCCACCATCTTCCTCCTGAAGGATATGAGATAATCCTCAAGCGTATCACAGAAGCGTGAGCGTCGTATCGAATACGACGAGGAACGACTAGTCGGACTAATTGTTCTATGCAGCGGAAATTAAAAATTTTTCATGCGACGAAACCACATGATCCAAGAACACTTCTCGAATCGTTTCGTCTAAACCACAAACAAGTAATAGGATTACCTCTTGAAGCGTGGTTACGATCTAGTCTCTAATTAAAGAGGCCTCCTGTCTCAAGTCCGATCCGACGGAGGAGACGCTTGTCAGCGTGTTGATGAAACACGTGCTTCTTGCAATCCATGTTGATGATCCAAGCGACGGATCTCCTGATCTCGACACACGAGATCTGATGTCTTCTTCACGAGCAAGGCGCGCCGAAAGAGACGGAGATCCACGAGCAAATGATCGGGCATCATAACGACGACGCTGTGGCGATGGAGACTCCCTCTAGGGCATCCATGGTGCACGGCCATATGAGAGGGAGAGAGAGAGAGTAGGCGTGTAGAGAGAGGAAGAGAAAGAGAGACTTATGTTCTCATTGTGTAAAGAAGAGCAAAGGGGTGCCTCTCCTTTTATAATATTTTGGGATCCATGGGCAACACAAATCCAATGGCTCTCATTGATTTGTGATTCTTTTAATGGCCAAGATTTGTGTTGGTAAAAACCAAAAACTGTTAATTTAATAAAATCAAATATACATTGAATATAATTTGATTTATATTAAATCAATCTCCATCGGAGAATCAAGAAAGGAGGCAAGCCTCCTTCCATGAAGGGAGTGGACGGCCACCACATTCCATGTAGGAAATGTGACCGTCCACCCTCCCTACAAGGAAGGTGGCTTCTTCTCCTTTTATTCCATGAGATACATTATCCCATTTATTTCTCCAATAATTGCAACAACTTTTTTTGCAAATTATTTCACAAAAATAAATCAAATTTATTTTGTGAACATTGCAATCATGCCATTAAAAATTTTGTGAATCATATTCACAACCCAAAATAAAATGTGAATTACATTTTCAATTAATTGTCCAATTTGAATCCAATTCACAATAACATTTAATTAACAAATGTAAATTACAAATAGCTCTCTCTTATATATTATAAATCATATTTATAATATATGTGATTAATATGGATAGTGCTATCCACATTATTCAGTATCCATGATAATTAAATCACATTTAATCATCTTGGATCTCTATTCTCATATGCCCAAATAATATGATTCACATTCACATTATTTACATCTTTGATAATCAAATCACATTTAATTATCTAAGATAACTCTCTTTATAATATGAATCGAATTCATATTAATCATAATAATTAAATCATATTTAATTATCCAATTTCTCAATACTCGGATACTTATATCAACAATGAAATTATCCTGAACCCTTTCAAAGATAATGCGCTTTCTCCGCGGATACTTGGAGATAAGGACAAGGGGATTGTATTGTTCCACGTATAGTGACTTGGATATTGAGATCACATCTCAAATCCAGATCTCGGGCCTCCCATAGATGCTTGATTAAATCAAGACCGCAAATCTAATCTTCTCATTGCATCTGAATCACATTCAGATCAATGTCCAACATTTTGACTAAGATTAGATTACTTCTCTACCGAGAGGAGTCACTAAAATCTAGACACGTTTCATCACTCCCTAGGAATGGAAGCGTCATGGTTATACAACCGTTTATGATCACATCACCCTCAGGTATTCCCAATAACTGTACATCCTGCATATTGGAAGACCCAGAATAAACCAGAAGTATAAGATCAATTTTTACACTGTCTACTTCAGGGTTTTATCATTAAGTTTCTCATTCGATCATTGGGAGTTGGTATCGATCATATACTTTCCAAAAGCATATATCATACCCAGGTGTTGATCATATACTTTCCAAAAGCATATATCAAACCTATAAATTCAGTCAAGCTTCCAAAGTGAGACGACCGTGGACGAAATTTGATTCTTCCCAATATCTCATGAGTAGCTCATGTCTTCCGGTTCAGTAATGAACCTGTATGATCCCTTTGAGAGATCGTATTACTTATATGCCCTTATATGCACACCAGCGCGCCGGTGTATAAACCTTGATTAGATCATCAACCTATTGGTCTGCCAAATGTACATACTCAGACATATAGTAACACGTCTGTCTCTGGTCAGAGGATGCGTGCCTATATTGTGACAACATACAACATAGGACTTTGGTTATCTCGATCTCGTTAAGTCAACTCTTTGACCCAACTAATCTAACACCTCTGAATCTCTATTCCCATGCAGAGGACCTGCATCAAGAGGTCGGTCAGATATCGGCCTAAATGAGAAAGGATTGCCATCTCCTACTCAGGCTGGAGATCATCTCTCAACAATCATTTGACGGTGCTTGATGAGTCCTCAATCTAACTCTTTAGATATTCATCCAAGCACCAACCTCTATGATTCAATAACTGAGTCAACAGCTGTATGATCATCAAGATGGACATGGTACATAACCCTAATTATACTAGAGGACCTATTATGCAAATCAGTTATTCTTCATTTCAGATCAGGAATGATATTTGCAATAACATTTATTGCATAATGGCTCGTCGTGGGCTCGCATGTCCAACAATCTCCCACTAGCCCAAAGAGCCATTAACGAGCTAATCATTTAAACCGACACTCATGTGACAATCATAGACTATTTAGAAAATAGCCATGTAAGCTGATCAATCACTTTGTTCCCAAGAGACTATGCGAAGTCCTTTTACTACACTTGCATATCTCCTAGTGACAGTGCTCCCATCCAATGCGAATGTTGGATCTCATGCAACCAATACTTAATCATATCAGTGATAGTGTCCTTGACACTAAACCTCAATAATTATTATAACTAGTATGTAATTTCAATTTATCCTTATCAAAATACCCTTATTCCTGGAGATCTCTATCTCATAAGGTATTCGCAGTTAAGAACTTTTAGATCACTATCTATAAAGTCTTAATTTCTTGAAGAATAAGACTTTGAGATCACTATATCAAAAGTCTTATCCTTTATGAAGATAATGCTATTACTGCAATAAAGTGTTTTATCACCATAGTAGGATTAGTAATAGTTTACTACTTCCACTACATGGTAGACATCTGGCTTTTGTACACATCTAGCATATACCGGCTTCTCGGAACTGATGCCAAGGACAATCAGTTTTAGCATTCACATCCTCAACTCTTTGAGGTGCTATCCCTTTAGATAGGTCGATACCATATCTTGAGGGCAAGAAGCCTTCCTTGGAATTTTCTAGAAAAATGGAAATGTCCAAGGTGTATCATTAATGTGACGGTCCCAATACCCTCTTCTCAGAACTAAGATCTAAGAGGTATCCTTGAGATCATATCTCAATGTATGGAGTAGCCAGTCTATAAAAACTTATTATTATCTTTATATCATTCCAAATGATTAGGATATCATCTACGTATAGCACGATGAACACAATGGCACTCCCACTAAGCTTCACATGGTACATCAAGATACTATCTGAAATCATAACATTTATGAATTCATCAGATCCAATGTTCCAACTACAAGAAGCTTATTTGAGTACATAGATGGAGTTTCTTTAGCTTGCACACCTTACTTTCCTTAACCATGAAGCCCTGGGGCAACTTCATGTGAATATCCCCAAAGAGGTATTCATGGAGAAATGTAATCTTGACTTTCATCATGAAGATGTCATAGTCAAGTTGTGTAGCTATAGTCAGCAATATTCTGATGGGTTCAAGCATGGTCACTGAAGAGCAAGTCTTATCGCAAGCGATGTCTTCTCTTCGGTGTGCAGCTCATGGCTACGAACCGTGCTTTGAAGGTCTCTACCTTCTCATCAGGTTCTCTCATTCTCTTGAAGATCCATTTACACCTTAATGGGTCTTACCCATATAGGTGGATCCTCGAGGGTCCATATACAACACTTGTATATAAAGTCTACTTTAGACTTTATTGCTAATATCCATCTTTCCATGTCATGATCTTTATAAGCTTCATCATATGAAGTTAGATTATTGTCATATTCAACTGACACATAGAATCTATCTTCAAACTTAATTGAAGAGGTATTAGTGTTTCATCTTTAGTTGTCCTTTTAGTTTCCGATTCCAGGAGCCTCTTTATAATCTCAAGATTAAATGAGTTCCTTTACTTCATTTTTCATCTTGATTCTCAAGAGAGTCATCCTATAAGAATCATATTCTCAAAGATGAGATCTTTTAAGAATCTCAAGGTCATAAAGTAGGTATCCATTACCATCCTTTATTTTCCTAATGAAGTAGCACTCTCTAGTGCTAGATTCTAGTTTATCAACATGGAACCTTATAAAGATATATATTGTAGTATCTACTGCATATATATCTTGGAAACTAATAGATAATTATGCTAATATTCATCATTGATCATATCATGTCACACATGGTCCAATTGTATCTCCCTACAACTCTTATTGAGTTTAGGTTTATTAGGAGGAGTGAGATAGAAATCATATTCATATCTTTATAAGGTATTCTATGAATTCAACTAATACGTACGGACTACCTAGATTAGATCAAATTCATTTAATCTTCCTTCAAACTTTGGTTCTAAACCAAAATTGTGAAATCTTTGAACATTTCAAAGGTTTCTAAGTGAAGAGAAAAAAATCTCATGTCACAAATAATCATCAATAGATATCATATATCCATAATGTTAATTCTGATATAGATGACTCATATACATCAATATGTATGAGATCTTGAATACATTGACATCTTACATCATTCCAAGGAAGGGTATATTGGATATTTTTACTTTTGAATACAATATTCACAAGTATGTAAGATTTGAATTTTTAGACAATCTGAAGTTTCATCTCTTACTAGTCTATTGATCACATCAACAGATAAATGTCCAAGGCTTGATACCAGATCATTGTCAAATGATCTTCATTCTCCTGTTGATCTTTTAAGATTTAATATCAGTATTAGAAATGTTAATGAACCATTCATTAATTTTCTAATTTAGCGGAGCCCACTAGATTTTATATTACTATTTGAAATATCTCTATCATAACTCTTTATGATAGGTCTATTCCAGAATTCATGTTTATTCCCAACATTTAAAAATAAACAATGAGTGTATTCTAATATCTAGGTCATAGAGACATTCTCTAAGACTAAGGGCTCTCCCACTGAAAAATAACAAGTCCATCTATCCAATAGAAATTGTTGCAACAATTGCATCAATGTCCATGTGGATGACTATTAAACCTTAAAATTAAATTTTTATAGTCTTCTAATACATATGCAACTAATTGCAAGTGTCATTAGAAGAATGAGATACAATTATTAGACTTTTATCTTATCCAATAAGAAAGTCAATTTCAATGATTAAATGTAGATTATTCCGATGTACTATCCGAGTCCTCTAAGGATCTAGATAGACTTGATAATCATACTATCTATACATCAGCTTATTGCAGTATCGATATTCATCCAACTATTTGGATGTCATATGGAAGTCACAAAAGTACGATCAACTCTTTAACTTTCTTTCTTACTTGGGTCTAACCCATGCTTCCACTGCGCTCCCTTTATCTATAAACAACCATTGCTCAAGACAAAGGATCTTTTTTTATGTTGAAATCAAAAATTTCAATATAAGAGTATTTTAACATTTATACATGCTTCATTCAATTCATACAATATGAATATTATGAAGCTTCATGAATGATTAGAGTATAGGTAGTAGAATGATGACACTCATCGAATCTACATCCATTTAAACTCTTAAAACTTAGGTTCAGGTAGGTACTCAAACAATTTGAATACATCATCTCCTATAGAGCCACCATTCTGCATAATGCAGAGAACCATGTCATTCATGATTATATGTTGAGAGCACATATGTATGCCAGAACATCTTCTTAGGTTTTTAAGGATTATTTGATAATTACGATCATTATCGACATGTCACTTCAAAAAGTACATTCGATGAGATCAAGACTTATAGAGACATACAAACCTTAGGATTATAGTCCTATTGTCTATTTAATTGTCACTCCTCATTATTACGAGGAAACTTGCACATTGCAACCACACACAATATGTGTCAAATTGCAAGTAAAATATCTTAATCATGGATCCAATCCATGACATTATACTGGTTATTATTGAGTATACAATTGAGCGGGTTTAATGAAGGGTTATCTGAAATAAGAAACTTGCATAAATATATATAAATATATATACATATTTTACTTTGATTTAGGAGTTTTATATCAAAGTTATCTTGCCTTGTCAACGATGAAAGTTCATTCCCTTAATCACTTTCAATATAAGAAATATTCTTACCAATATATCTCAAGCAAGATCTAGGATCTCCTTCCTTATCTTTGTCACATCCCAATAATATGAGAACCTGTAACTCGGATAAAAAGAAGCGAGAACACATTCCTCCTTGCAAGTCCAACTTGCATTTCCCAATTCGATCTTTAACACCCGGGCCCACCACCCCGAAGGTGATGTTGACCCGTCATTAATTGAATCAACCGCCAACAGGAATACAACTCGCTATGCGCAATCCAATATCGCCCCAATAATATGAGGACCCGATATTGGGGTCACTACGCATATGCCCTTACTCTTTCGAGAAGAGATGAGCCCGATCCAAATAGATCGTATGCAGGAGCTGTCACTTCAGACAGACGTCTCCTACATACAATATTTGGCGACGGAACCCTTCGCCTTGACGGGAGACCATGAATGTCACTTATGTGATCCTCCATATCATATTCAAATTCTAATTAATTATCATGAATAATATTCATTATGATTAATTCTTCCAAGGGAAATAGTAACTCTATTCATAATAGAGTGTTTTTAATTGGATATAATTAACTTAGTCATATTAAATTTATTATCAATCCAATTCAATCAACAAATTCGATTTTACTTGAATATACGGTATTATCTCAAAGTATGTATTAATTCGAATTTTAATAATTAGAAAAATACATCATGATCTCTCAGGCACCATTCGTTCCCTATCCGCTGTCATGGCCAGTACCGGCGGGAGTGGGACGAACCGCCACCGGTGCGACCCGCTACCCCAATGCTCCCCGACTAGACACCATATCCGCCTCAGGAAAAAATAATGCCAAACCAATCACTTTGTACTTGAGATGATAATCGGTTTTTCAACCGAAATTATACCATATAGTAATAATCAAAATAATTTTAATTATAAGGAAATTTGCTAACCAAATTCCCAATCCTATTCAAGCAAGTTGTTTGTTGATTGTATTTCCAATTATGATCTAGATCAAATATAATCAATTATTGGTTGAGGCCAAGTCAATTAAGGAAATAATCATCATTAAATATTTCTCAAATATTTTCCATAATTATTTCATGAAATTAACAATTAATTTCACTAATTGACAATTACTTGGTTCTTGATTAGGAATGTAATTTCAGCAGTGACCTCTACTTCCTAAAATTAACACATCACAATCAAAACAAATCCAAATTATGCAAAATCAGTTTCCTAAGATTGCTAATTTGATTTATGACAGAACCTAAGTGATATTTCACGCATTTCAAAGTGGATCAAAACAGTAATTAACTCATTAATCATGTTAAGATTCGCAGTTCCTACAACAGTGAATACATGTTCATTAAAACAACCATAACTCGAGCAAACGGAATCCAAATTACGTAAACTCAGATCCTATGATTTCCTTATTTAATGAGAAACAAAATCTAAGTTATTAATTCGTGTTTAAATATGTTAAACAGGACCGAAGTTATTCACTAAACAGATGTGCGAAAATGAAATGCGACAAAAAACTTTCGCAAACTTAAGGAACCCAAGTCGTCCTAGCTTTACGGATCGTATCCAAACACTTCGACCTAAGGCTCTGATACCACTTGAAGGATATGAGATAATACTCAAGCTCATCATGGAAGCGTGAGTGTCGTATCGAATATGATGAGGAACGACTAGTCAGACTAGTTGTTCTATGCAGCGGAAATTAAATATTTTTCATGCGACGAAACCACATGATCCAAGAACACTTTTCAAATCGCTTCATCTAAACCAAAAACAAGTAATAGGATTACCTCTTGAAGCGTGGTTGCGATCGAGTCTCTAAACAAAGAGACCTCCTGTCTCAAGTCCGATCCGACGGAGGAGACACTTGCGAGTGTGTTGATGAAACAAGTGCTTCTCGCAATCCATGTTGATGATCCAAGCGGCGGATCTCTTGATCTTGACACACGAGATCCGACGTCTTCTTCACGAGCGAGGCACGCTGAAGGAGACGGAGATCCACGAGCAAACGATCGGGCAGCATAACGACGACGCTGCGGCGATGGAGACTCCCTCTAGGGCATCCATGGTGGACGTCCATATGAGAGGGAGAGAGAGAGTAGGCTTGTAGAGAGAGGAAGAGAAAGAGAGACTTATGTTCTCATTGTGTAAAGAAGAGCAAAGGGGTGTCTCTCCTTTTATAATATTTTGGGATCCATGAATCTCAATCCATGAGCAACACAAATCCAATGGCTCTCATTGATTTGTGTTTCTTTTAATGACCAAGATTTGTGTTGGTAAAAAACCAACAATTATTAATTTAATAAAATCAAATATACATTGAATATAATTTGATTTATATTAAATCAATCTCCGTTGAAGAATTAGGAAAGGAGGCAAGCCTCCTTCCATGAAGGGAGTGGACAACCACCACATTCCATGTAGGAAATGTGGCCGTCCACCCTCCCTACAAGGAAGGTGGCTTCTTCTCCTTTTATTCCATGAGATACATTATCCCATTAATTTCTCCAATATTTGCTACAACTTTTATTGCAAATTATTTCACAAAAATAAATCCAACTTATTTTGTGAACATTTCAACCATGCCATTAAAAATTTTGTGAATCATATTCACAACCCAAAATAAAATGTGAATTATATTTTCAATTAATTGTCCAATGTGAATCCAATTCACAATAACATTTAATTAACAAATATAAATTACAAATATCTCTCTCCTATATATTATAAATCATATTTTATAATATATGTGATTAATATGGATAGTGCTATCCACATTATTCAATATCCATGATAATTAAATCACATTTAATTATCTTGGATCTCTATTCTCATGTGCCCAAATAATATGAATCACATTCACATTATTTACATCTTTGATAATCAAATCATATTTAATTATCTAAGACAACTCTCTTTATAATATGAATTGAATTCATATTAATCATGATAATTAAATCACATTTAATTATCTATTTTCTTAATGCTCGGATACTTATATCAACAATGAAATTATCCGTAACTCTTTCAAGGATAATGCGCTTTCTCCGCGGATACTTGGAGATAAGGCAGGGGGATTGTATTGTTCCACATATAGTGACTTGGATATTGAGATCACATCTCAAATCCAAATCTCGGGCCTCCCATAGATGCTTGATTAAATCAAGACCACAAATCTAATCTTCTAATTGCATCTGAATCACATTCAGATCAATGTCCAACATTTGGACTAAGATTAGATTACTTCTCTACCGAGAGGAGTCACTAAAATCCAGACCCATTTCTTTACTCCCTAGGAATGGAAGTGTCATGGTTATACAATCGTTTATGATCACATAACCCTCAGGTATTCCTAGTACTTGTACATCCTGCATACTGGAAGACCCAGAATAAACCAGAAGTATAAGATCAATTTTTACACTGTCTACTTCAGGGTTTTATCATTAAGTTTCTCATTCGATCATTGGGAGTTGGTATCGATCATATACTTTCCAAAAGCAAATATCATACCCATGTGTTGATCATATACTTTCCAAAAGCATATATCAAACCTACAAATTCAGTCAAGCTTCCAAAGCGAGACGATCGTGCACGGAATTTGATTCTTCCCAATATCTCATGAGTTAGCTCATGTCTTCCGGTTAAGTAATGAACCTGTATGATCCCTTTGAGAGATCGTATTACTCATATGCCCTTATATGCACACCAGCGCGTCGGTGTATAGACCTTGATTAGGTCATCAACCTATTGGTATGCCAAATGTAATTACTCAGACATATAGTAACACATCTGTCTCTGGTCAGAGGATGTGTGCCTATATTGTGACAACATACAACATAGGACTTTGGTTATCTCGATCTCGTTAAGTCAACTCTTTGACCCAACTAATCTGACACCTCTGAATCTCTATTCCCATACAGAGGACCTGCATCAAGAGGTCGGTCAGATATCAGCCTAAATGAGAAAGGATTGCCATCTCCTACTCAGGCTGGAGATCATCTCTCAATAATCATTTGACGGTGCTTGATGAGTCCTCAATCTAACTCTTTAGATATTCATCCAGACACTAACCTCTATGATTCAATAACTAAATCAACAGCTGTATGATCATTAAGATGGCCTTGGTACATACCCTAATTGTACTAAGGGACCTATTATGCAAATTGGTTATTCTTCATTTCAGATCTGGGAATGACATTCGCAATAACATTTATTGCATAATGGCTCACCGTGGGCTCGCATGTCCAACACCTCCCTTCCAACTTAATCACGTGACCATCCCCGCGTGCCTCCACCACGAACCCCCTAGAGCGCACCCCATTTTCTCAACTACTGAGATGCTCCTCCCTCCATCACAATGATCTGTCGCAGATCTATCTCCTTTAGGAGCATCGGGTCTCATCCATCAACACCAGTGTCCGCATGACCGTCGCGCGGCCTCACCAGAGCCCCCACCACTACCTTAGGCCCTCCGCTCGCGGATGCCTCCGAGCAGCGAAGGACCGTCGCCGCCTCCCTTTGTTAGCCACTGCCTCCAACCAGTACCACCCCACAATGACCTTCATTGAGCAGCTCCCCGACAACGACGCCATTTGAAGAACCATGAATTCGCCCTCTTAATTCGATGGAATTAATGATTAAAAGATGTTTCGTTGTAGTCAGGCAATTTCAAGGTTGATCAAAAACCGTGAATTTAATTAATGTCGAATTAAAGTGAGCGATCAATTTTTTTACTTAGTAAGTTCCAAGGACGAACTCAGGGAAGCAACTCTCTCCTTAGGTTGGTTTAAAATTGATCAAGAAATTAGGTTTTCAAAGAGGATTTTTTTGTTATTTTAAGTGTAATAAATGTGTGATATGCAATTTTGGCAAAGTTCAGGGTTAAACTATAAATTTCAATAAAATGAAGTCCAAAAATCCTCAAACTTGGCCAGAATGTGAAATGCAATGAAAAATGTGCAATGATTTTTTTTAATTTTTAGATGCAAAATGAATTTTCTATAAATAAAATAATGCAAACAATGAAATTTTCATTAATTAATTATAATAAATATTAAATCTATTTATTTTCAAAAAGATATGTCACTAGATGATCTATCTCAGAAAAATCCTAAACCTTAAAATTATTGGATTTAATACCTATTAGAAATTAATTAGTGAAATGGACGAAATGATTTTTAGAGAGAAAACTATTCATCCAAATGCAATTCTTTTTGGGCACAGTGTTATTACCAACTAATTCTACGGTCAATGAATTTTTGGTAATTTTTGGAACTGTGGTTAATTTTTACGAATTTTCATGAACAGATTGGGTAAAATATGTTTAATTTTCGCAAGAACAATTTTTCTTAATTAACCACAGAAAATAAATAATCAAACGCATGCCATAATGTAGAGAATTAGTTGTAGAACAAAGTGTTAATTTTTAAATAATAAAAAGATGCGATATAGAGATTCAAATGAAAAGGGGAACACAAGGTTCACAATGGAAATACAGAAATAAAATAAAGTAGAGCAGGGACCTAACAATAATTACCAATACTACCAATATTACAAAAATTCCAACCAATCACGAGCCAAGCACGCAACCCTTAGAGAGGCGAGGGCTTCGGTGCGAATTGTTGATCCTTCGGCGCAAAATGTCCATTATTCACGTGTGTCGCACGTGACCCTGGCCGGTGGACTTCAGTGTGATTTGGCTTAAGCTACATGGGCGATTTTGCAATTCTTTAAAAATTGATGCACCTCACATGATGGCTCTTTCGTCTTTTCCACCTTTGATGGAGTCGGGGGGTTCTCGACGAAGGTGCCCGTCGATCGGTAAAGTGGCGGTGAGGTTCGGCATCGGTGGCAGGGCCACGCGGTGAAGGCGGCCGGTGAGGGGGTGCTTGCTGGTGCAGATTGTCACTACTACGCTGGAGAACGACAGAGCAGGGCATGGCACGGGCCAGTTGGTGACGCACGATGGTGGCGGCGCTCGTAGGGGTTCGCGTAGACGGGTAGAGTTGGCACTGCTGCTATTGCGGGGCTGGTGTGCGCCACCGACTATGCGACACACGACGCGATGCAGCGAGGTGTGGCTCAACCTCCAGGTGTGGTGGAGGGCGTTCTGCCCAGGCAAAGGTGTCTGGCTGAAGAGAGTGTGGGCTCGTGATGACGTGGGGGTGTCGTAGGCGGTGATGGCTGTGTCCGGGTGAAGTGGCACGATGGATTGGAGAAGCCCAAGGGCAGGGCGGAGTTGGCGATGGTGGTGCGATTGCGGAATAGAGGATTTGTCTAAAAATAGGGAAGTAAGAAAGGGAAATGAAGAAGAAGAAGAATGTGGTGGGGTTTCGCCTGGAATGGAGAACTAGAGACGCCGCTCCTGGGTCCTCGCCTCGACCATACTGGCGAAAGCACGGGAGGCTTCGATAGATCTCGTCGGGGTGGCTACGCCTGAGATGGGATGCCCCTGTCACCGACCTCCATCACACGCTCTCTCCCTCTCGTGATGGTAATGGCGGATGAAGCGATGGGGATATGGGGAGATGGATTTTATAGGGAGACATAAGAGGAGATAATGGAGGAGGTGGCCGTTCGAGGAGATAAAGGAGGGCAGCTCCGGCGGTTGAGGGTCTCGCACGAGACTGGTGATGAGACAGGTGGACGTGGGTCCTGGGGGGGTAGTTGGCGGAGAAGATGGGGAGGAGAGGGAAGGAAGGCCTCACGTGCGCGGCACGTAAGGTGATAGAAAAGATTTATTTATTTATTTATTTATTATTATTTAATTTCTATTTAATAAAAATGAAATAAAAAAGGTAAAAAATGAGTGACATGTGGTGGCTCCAGGAGCGACCACGTGTTAGCTCCAAAAAAATTAGAAAAAACAAAAATAAAATAAAAATTTAGAAGAAATAGCAAACGACCTCAGATCAAAAAGTGCTCAATATAAAAATTGCTCGTCTCGATGAGATCTATGACTTTTATGAAGAGATCAAGAGCAAAGGAGATAATCTATGCAAAATAATATTTTTGAGGTACTCTATGTACATAAAATACCTTGATTTTTGGGTTTTGAAAATTTTTAGTGATTTTTACTGAAGAAAAAAATCGAGCAAAGATAAATATTTACAGAATAATCTTTTTTTGAATTTTTAATAAATAAGAAAATAGGGAAATAAAATAAAGATGAAGAAGTGACTTATTTGTACAAACTCTTAGGGAACACTTGGACTTGATCAGTTTCTTTGATTTCAGTCTTACTTTGAATTTAGATTTTTGTAGATTTTATTAAAACTTTCATAAAAGAATATAAATGAAAAAGAAAAGAGAGAAAGAGTTAATTATGTACATAAAATAATAGGTCAAAAAACGGGTAAAACACAAAGCGCACAAAAGAGGCCCAAAACCCAACTTTCACATACGAGCTCCGATTTTTATGAAATTGGTCTTGTTTTGAAGGTCTTTGAATATGTATTACTTTAAAAGTGAGTACACCTAAATCAAACACTATATGAGGAAGATATGAGCGTTTTAGTCTGTCTAGTATGAACATGAGCCAATTATTTGAGTTAGTATTTTTTTATAATTTCATTTAATCTTGCTAGTAATATGTACACAATGGAAGTGGTTTGAGGTCAATTAGAGTTAGCATGAATTAGTTAAAAATGTATGAAATTGGATGCAAATGTGAAGATGATTATGAATGCAATTATGAGTGTTAAAATGCAAATATCAGTTTTACATGCTTGAATGATAAAAATACAGAATAAATAATGAAATGCGGCTAATTACTCAGGAACAAAGCTCTATTTTCATCTTTCAGTATGATGAATCGTGGATTCATCAACCCCCTATGCTTAAACCTTGCTCGTCCCCGAGCAACTAAAATGAAATGCAAAGGTGAAATGATTTTGAGTTCTATACCAAAGTCATGAACAAAAGGTGAAAATGAAGCTAGACCCGACCTTTGGATTAATAGTGTGGCAGAACTTTTGTGAGACTTAGGATTTTAAAATCAATAGTCCTCAAGTTCTACATATCATTGTAACAGATTTGGCTCAGAAGTCATCTTAGATCAATCCTTCTCCCAAAGCATATCCCATGGACATTAAATAACTTCCTTATGTGTGTGAAAGGTTTAGCTCTTCCCATATAGAATGCCAGACTACCATGCAAGCCCCCTCCTAGTAACTCGTCCTCGGGGAGTCTGGTATTTCCTTCTAAGGTCTGTCGCGTTGTGTTCACAATCGAAAGGGGGAGAAGTGAGAAGAAGGGGAGAAGAACTGGAGGGTGACAGTGTAGTCACCGCTCCTTGTGAAGCCGGCCAGTTTAGCCAAGTCTTCACCAAGATCTGCAGGTTTTCTTGAAGCTTGGACCTTTTTGGTCAGATATTTATTTGGTAATTTGGCTTCTTTTTGATATGGTTTTTTGGTAACTCTGTATGGATCTTTTGTGCCCCTACGGACATGGAATCTTTTTTCCGTACATGTTTTGGGGTCTTAAAAAAAATTGTACCCAGTCGTCCATCCCTTTTCCGAAGTTTTATTTCAAACCCATACTCCGGTCTTTAGATGTCCACGCTACCAGAAAAGAGACCCGCACGGTCTTCCAACACCTCGTCTGAATCAAAGACCTGAAGCTTCTAAAATCCTCTTTCTTGGTGAAGTTCCTCTGGAAATTAGGTAGATTAAGGCCAAGTCAATACCACTCTCTACTTCTACTCACAACTCGATTCAGAACTTAATAAATTTCCACTTTGCATACACAAAATGAAATGGAGATGCATATGAGGTGCAATTTGTTTTTGATATGAATGCAAGAATGACATGCAATAAAGAGAATTTTTTTGGTGTTTTTTTCATTCATTTTTTTGATTTTTTATTTTTATGTACTTTTACCCATCTCGTAATTAATGCATCTATATAAAAAAATACATGAAAGTACGAGCTATGGTTAAAGTATATATGTATTATATACAAGCCTCCTATACTTAGCGTGTGCTATGTCGTCAGAGCACAAGAAGTAGCAAGAAGACATAGCTCGTGCTAAATGTAAGAGAGTAAAAAATAATAAAAAGAGGATAGAAGTCGATCGCCCCCTATACTTAGGCTATGGATAGCCTAAGTATAGAAGAAGATAAAAAAGTAGGGTGTTTTAAGAAGAGAAATGGATGGATATATATAGTATGGGTATCGGTCCTCCCCTACAATTAAGCTTTGGTCAGATTAAGTATAGAACAAGAGTGAGTTTGAGAACCGTTGAGATCTGGAGAATATATAGATCGAATGAGGAGTAGAATGATGAATAAATACAGATGGCATCGGTCCTTCCCTATACTTAGGCCTTGGCCTAAGTTTAGGAAGAAAATATATAAGGGAACTGATGGGGGCGAGGAAAAGGTTGGGCGATGATTAAAGCGGTTTACGACCGATCTTTTTCAGAAAATATGCTGGAAGGGAATATTGATTGGAAGGAGATGAATCAGACGATTCCCAGCCATCGTCGGAGATGTCATTGGAATAATAATCAAAGGTCACGTCACTCCAACTATTTTTATTTTTCAGCTTTTTTCTCAGAGCTCGCTCAGTTTTTGGGTGAATCTTTTCTTCCTCTGAATATTCAGATGAACAAGTGTCAGTCTGGTCATAACGTATCGTTCCCATGTATTGAATGGGACCAGGGGAATCGGCCTTAGAAGAATAATAGAGAGGGACAAGGAAAGTCCAACGTGGGTCGACGTTTGACTTCTTGTTCTGATCAGGCTGCAGATTCTCCGAACTGAGCTCTCTCATACTGCCCTTATCCTCCGAACATGATGAGTAATCCTCAAGAGAGACTTTTTCTGAAATATTGAAAGTGATATTTTTAGTCAGTTCAGGAGGTATTCTTTGTGAGGTGTAGCCCATGAGTTCCCTATCAGATGAATCTTCATACAAATAGTAATATTCTTGTATAGTCAGCACATGTCCCGAGTATTTACTCTCTGTTGGCTTTGCGTGTGTGGACTCGGGGAGATCTGATATAGCCTTGTCCGGTTGTGGTAAATTGGGTGTATCTCGGTTGATTTCATTCACCTTCGCAGGTTCATCAACCATTTCATAAGATGTCTCTCCTTCATTTGAATTAGTGATAAGTGGAGGGTTCTGAACATATGGAGATTCTTCTATGTCACGACTGGTGGTTTTTGGTTCTGTTGTCTCAGGGTTTGGTGTGTCCTCAAGAATTTGATCAATTTGGTTTGGGTTCGGGAATGTGATATCTTGAGTTTCGTAGTTAATAGTTGCTTTAGCGAAGGACATAAACGACCTTCCCAAAATAATGGGAAACTCAGATAAATCTCCTCGGTGTTCAATGTCCAGGACAATGAAGTCCACTCTATGTACGATACCTTGGAAATTAATGGCGACAGAAATGATTCCTCTCGATCTTTTTGTGGATCGATCAGGAAAATGAACGATCACCCGGGTCTTTCTGAGTGGTCCGAGTTCGAGTCTGTCAAACGTGGACTTTGGGAGGATATTAAGTGTAGAATCGTCGTCTCTCTGAACATTATTATACTCAATATTCTCAATTTCACAGGTCATTTTGGTTAACTGTTTTACTTTCCGAACTTTGTTTGTTTGGGTCAGCACCATTGAATTGGCCATAGTGATAAACTGATATTCTGTTCGAGATCTTTTCTTTCCCATATTCTTAGGTAATAATCAACTCTTCAAAAATCTCTGAAGAATGGGAACATACTCTATGGCCTTGATTAATGGAAGCTCCAAGATCAGACTTTTGCAAAATGCTTCCATTTTGATGTTGTCCATTTTTTTGAATTTTCTGAATTTTTATTTTTTTAGAATTTTCAATAAAGTCAGTAGGAGGGTCAGTGGTATGTGGTGTTTGTATGTGTGACTCAAGCACCTGATGAGTTTCGGGTTCGCTCTATGATCGTCTTGATACCTCTTGGTTGATGATCATGGCTTTGACTATTTGGATAACATTATCAAATTGTTCAGTCAAAATTGCAGTCCTCTTATTGATCCGAGCTATGTCATCCATTATCGTTTCATGACTCGGAGATAAGTGACTATGCTCTGTATGCCACGACATTGACATTTTCTCCTGAACGGAGATATAGTCAGTTTCTGTGAATAGGTTTTGATCACGAGTCCTATTTCCTTGACTTTGGATGTCATCTATGTGGTGAAAGGAAAAGTGATCATACTCGGGTTGTGGATCGTTTCGAGTAGAGGATGGTTTAAACAAAGAATTTTCATATGTAATCGAGAATCATGTTCCTCTATCAAAGTTGGTTACGTCTATATTCATCCTCGAGTCCGCTCTCTCCATTGTGTCTTTATAGAACATGATTGATTCTTTGAGCGGTTCATATAAGTTTCAACCAAGGGTGGATGGGTGGGTGAAGAGAATGGTGGCTAGGAAGAAACTACCTCAAAAGAGGATTTCTCTGAAAAGGAAATGGAAACAAAGATTGAGAATTTGTCATGTGAGTGCAGCCCATGGAGTATGGGTATGGATGCCAATATTCTATCATCTTCGAATGGAATGAAAGAATGATATGTGAAACCACGATCAGTGTGTGCAAGTGCACTATCACACAATTCAATACACAAATTCAAACCCCCGATTTCACCAACTCAACTCACTGAAGGCCCCGAAGCTGGGTTCGATTAATCTAGTTGGTTTTAAGTATGATTTTCAAGCAAAGTTGGCAAGGATTACGTGATGGCCAATAGGGGAGTCGGCTCAATGTCGACTGCATCTCCCCTGTTTAACATGTCGCTTAAGATACCAATGCCCTTCCTCTCTTAGATCCTATCACAAGCTTACTCGATTAATACCGATAAAGTTTAGGGACCTTCCCCAATCTACCTACCAAAGTAGGCAAAGGTTGACATGGCTTGTCACTTCGCCCGGGAGGTTACTAAGAAACTTGTCGCGTTGTACCGCTGGTTCGCCCCTATCTACTTGCCAAAGCAAGCAGAGGCTACTTGATGCTGGTCAGTTGAACTTCGAATACTTCAGCCTGTGATATTTACGAAGAGCAGGGTACCTTGATATGGAAGGCAGGGATTTGGGCTATATCTTAGTGTGTATGCACATTGTCTATACCCTCACTCAGCCTAAAATCAAACAATGACAGGGTTGCTCTCCCAAAAATAATGATTTTCAATTTTATCCAATTTTAATTAATCAATAATGTTAGCAGACCCCTGGTTTTAATTTTGTTATCACTTGAATTTGAGTGGGGAACAATGCACGTCTACACAGGGATTCTATTTCCTTTTTTCCTATGTGAATGAAAACCAAGGGAGAATCGAAAAAGCTGTGCAGCGGGAAACACAATGATGAATGCTGAGTTAGAAATACTTATAGTGCTTCCTCGCAATATTCGTGCAATATGCTAGACAGAATTGAAACTCTTACACTATATTAATTGCAAGCGATGAAACCACACCTAACAGATAGTTCTACTTAGTGGGAAGAAGTGAGTTGAATTTGACTAAGTGAAAATGATCTAAGGTGTGTATAATGATAGTGTAAATTTGGTCCTAAATTAAGAAGGCCACAAACAAATTTCAATTTACACTACCGCGTGCCTATCCTAATTTCACCACTCATGTCAGACCCTAGCCTCACCAGAGGGTGAAATAGGCTGACATACCACAGAAAAATATTCAGTCCTTTTTATACAGGCTTAGAACCCGATCGAGAATCACTGGAAATTAACAGTTATTTTTTTTAAAAAACTCTCTCTTCATAAATTAAATTCTTCGAGCGGTCGGTCGCTTCAAGTTGCATCGGCTTCCAAGAAAGCCGCTCTAAGTTTACCGGGTACCTCGTACGAAAAATAAAAGATCAAATATTAGAGAGCAGTTCACAGAAAAATATACAAAAAAATATTGAAAAAGAAGAAGAAAATGGAGAAATATCTATAAGAAAAACCGAGGGTCAGACTACCCGGGGATGGAAAACCTATAAACTTGATTTTCTTCAAAACAACTTAAGATGTTCCTCCCTGGCAACAACGTCATTTGAAGAATCACGAATTTGCCCTCTTAATTCAATGGAATTAATGATTAAAAGATATTTTATTGTAGTCAGGAAATTTCAAGGTTGATCAAAAACCACGAAATTAATTAATGTCAAATTAAAGCGAGCGATCAATTTTTTTACTTGGTAAGTTCCAAGGTCAAACTCAGGGAGGCAACTGTCTCCTTAAGTTGGTTTAAAATTGATCAAGAAATTAGGTTTTCAAAGAGGATTTTTTTCTTCTCTTATTTTTATTCTAGGTTAATCGTAGTTTTATTTTTTCATATTTTTATTTCATTGTCATTTTCTTTCCTCTAGATCTTAGAATCCTTCACGATTTGATTCGCTATCGATCTCAATTTTTCATCTCACATTTCGATCTCTACACGTTCCCATTCTACCTCGCACGATCTCTCACCTCTGACCACATACGGTGGTCAGAGATCCGGTTCCATCCTCCATAGCCTCGGCTGCACCAAGAAAAGTGCGCGGAAATGCCGGTGATAGGGGCCTACTCCACCACGGCTACTTCCATGCCAGATTGTCACTGAGCCTTGTCATGTCCGCCATGCGACTCGAGGCGACGACCAAGAGAGGGTCGTAGCCCATTCTACCTTCAAGCGAATCCCCATACCTTCTTCCTCTATTTTTTGCCAACTCCTCTGTTTTCTTTATTTAGCCTGTTCCATAATCGCCACCCTAAATTCACTCCTCTTCCTTCCATCTCCACCGTCTTCCTCCCTTCCAACTTCATCGCATCGCCATCCCCATGCACCTCCGCCATGAACCCCCTGAAGCGCACCCCGTTTTCTCAACCACTGAGCTGTTCCTCCCTCCATCGTAATGATCTGCCACAGAGCCATATCCAGGAGCATTGAGTCTCATCCATCAACACCAGCATCCTCCTGACCGTCGTGCAGCCTCTCTAGAGCCCCCACCACCACCTTAGGCCCTTCCCTCGAGGACGCCTCCGAGCAGCGAAGGACCGCCTCACTTTGTTTGCTACTACCTCTAGCCAGTACCACCCCACAGTAGCCTTCATCGAGCAGCTCCCGACAACGACGCCATTTAAAGAACCGTGAATTTGCCCTCTTAATTCGATGGAATTAATGATCAAAAGATGTTTCATTGTAGTCGGGCAATTTCAAGGTTGATCAAAAACTACGAATTTAATTAATGTCAAATTAAAGCGAGCGGTCAATTTTTTTACTTAGTAAGTTCCAAGGTCGAACTCAGGGAGGCAACTGTCTCCTTAGTTTAAAATCGATCAAGAAATTAGGTTTTCAAGGAAGATTTTTTTTGTGTTTTTAAATGCAATAAATGCGTGATATGCAATTTTAGTAAAGTTCAAGGTTAAACTGTAAATTTAAATCAAATGAAGTCCAAAAATCCTCAAACTTGGCCAGAATGTGAAATATAATGGAAAATATGCACTATAATTTTTTTTGGAATTTTTAGATGCAAAATGAATTTTATGTGAATAAAATAACACAAATAATGAAAATTTCATTAATTAATTATAATAAATATTAAATCTGCTTATTTCAAGAAGATATGTCACTAGATGATCTATCTCAGAAAATCCTAAATCCTAAAAATTTGGGAGTTAATACCTATTAAAAATTAATTAGTGAAACAGATGAAATGATTTTTAGAGAGAAAACTACAAATACAAATTTTTTGGGGCACAATGTTACTACCATCGTTGGGGAGTTCCCTACTTGTGACGCGTTGCATCGCCCGAATGCAATGAAAAATTGGCAAGGGCCGCTACATCACAACCTGGATGTAGTTCAAAATTTGCAAGGGTTCTCGCATGAGGAACACATGCGAGTAAATAAGCTAGTTCTGCTGCATCACCGCCCGGATGCAGTCCAAAATTTACAAGGGTTCTCGCATAATGGACGCATGCGAGTAAAGAAGTTAGTTCAAAAGAGATTGCAAAGGAAGTTACGGATTGGTAGTTGGAATATCGGTACTTTAACTGGAAAATTGATGGAGATAGTGGATACGATGGAAAGAAGGAAGATTCATATATTATGTCTTCAAGAGACTAAATGGGTTGGAGAGAAAGGAAGGGAGATCGAGAAGACATGCTTTAAACTTTGGTATTCAGGTAAAGATAAGGGCAGAAACGGTGTTGGAGTGGTTGTTCATAAAAATTTGAAGGATTGTGTGGTTGAGGTGCAAAGATTTGGGGGATAGGATTATCTTGCTAAAGTTGGTGCTTGAAGAAGAAATTCTGAATATCATCTCGGTTTATGCACCGCAAATTGGTTTAGATGAAAGGACTAAACAAGCTTTTTGGGAGGATCTGGATAAGATTTTACAAGGAATCCCACAAAGAGAGATGGTTTGCATAGGTGGAGATCTTAATGGACATGTGAGAAAAGATGTTTCAGGTATGCAAGTGTGCATGGAGGACATGATCTTGGGGATAGAAACGAAGAGGGAAAAGTCATTCTGGATTTTGTAACAGCATATGATCTTTCCATAGCAAACACTCTTTTCAAGAAGAGGGAGGAGCATTTAGTTACTTACAAGAGTGGCTCAACTAGAACACAAATAGATTACTTTGCGTTGAGGAGAAGAGATCGGTTGTGTTGCAAAGATTGCAAAGTAATCCCTGGAGAGAGTTTGACAACCCAACATCGCTTGTTAGTCTTGGATTTGCAAATAAAAGGGTTGGTAAAGAAAATGAGGGTTCCTAAGATCACTAGAACTAGATGGTGGAATCTTTCACTGAAGCAATCAAGCTTCAGGGAGAGGGTTTTAGAAGACTTATCTTGGGATTGTAGCGGTAGTGCAAACGAGATGTAGGAGGCAGTAGCATCTTGTATCCGAAAGGTAGTCAAAGAGATGCTAGGCGAGTCAAAAGGAGGAGCTCTGAGTCAAAAGGAGGCTTGGTGGTGGAGTGAAGGGGTGCAAGAGAAGCTAAAAATTAAAAGAGCTTGCTTTAAAGCTATGTCTAAGGATAGAAAAGAGGAAACTGTCACAGACTATAAAATATCGAAGAAGGAAGCAAAGAAGGCTGTAAGCGGAGCTAAGTCAAAAGCTTATGAAGTTTTGTATAAAAATCTCGACTCTAAGGAGGGCCAGAAGGATATATTCAGGTTGGCCAAAGCAAGAGAAAGAAAGACCAAAGACCTTTCTCAAGTGAGATGCATTAAGGACGAGGAAGGTCACATGCTTGTTACTCAGAAGGATATAGAGACTAGATGGGAGCAGTACTTCCATAAACTTTTCATTGGGGAAGGAAATAGAGAGATCACTTTGGGTAATCTAGCTAGTAGTGAAAGTTACTTGAATCGTGCATGCTATAGACGAATACAAAGAAAGGAAGTAGAGGAGGCTTTGAAGGTTATGAGACCTGGGAAAGGTGTAGGACCGGATGACATCCCTGTAGAAGTATGGAAAGTTTTAGGTGAGCGTGGTTTGACTTGGCTTACGAATCTATTCAATGTTATTTGGCGAAGCAAGAAAATGCCTGAAGATTGGAGGAGGAGTATCGTGGTGCATCTTTATAAGAACAAAGGAGACATTCAAAATTGTTCAAATTACAGAGGTATCAAGCTGATGAGTCACACTATGAAAATTTGGGAACGTGTGATCGAAAGAAGGTTGAGGCAAGTTTCCCAAGTAAAAGAGAACCAATTCGGATTCATGCCAGGTCGCTCAACTATTGAAGCCATTCATTTGCTGAGGAGAACAATGGAGATTTATAGAGCTAAAAGGAAAAATCTCCATATGATCTTTATTGATTTGGAGAAGGCTTATGATTCCGTCCCACGAGAGATACTATGGAGAGATTTGGAGAAGATACAAGTACCCGTCCTATACATTAATCTCATAAAGGATATGTATGATAGGACTTTATCTTGTGTAAGGACCCCGACGGGGAAGACTGACTATTTTGATATCAACATTGGTTTACATCAAGGTTCAGCTTTGAGTCCATTTCTTTTTACTTTGATTATGGATGAGTTGACAAGTCACATTCAGGATGAGTTACCTTGCTGTATGTTATTTGCTGATGATATTATGTTGATTGACGAGACTAGAGATGGAGTAAATGAGAAGCTTGAGGTTTGGAGACATGCATTGGAGACTAAAGGTTTTCGTATAAGTAGGGCTAAGACGGAATATATGGAATGTACCTTTGATGGAAGCAATGGTGAAGGGATCGAGGTGAAGATTGGTGACGATAACATTCAGAAGAGAGATTCTTTTAGATATCTGGGATCTATTTTGCAACATGATGGGGAAATTGATGGAGATGTTACTAATAGAATAAATGCAGGCTGGCTAAAGTGGAGAGGAGCCTCCGCTGTTCTCTGTGATAATAAAATTCCTTTAAAAATTAAAGGAAAGTTTTACAAAGCAGCAGTGAGACCTCCTATGCTTTATGGATCTGAATGTTGGCCTGTGAACCATAGACATGTGCAGAGAATGGATGTAGCAGAAATGAAAATGCTAAGATGGATGTGTGGACATACACGTAAAGATCGGATTCGAAATGATGCAATCAGAAAGAAAGTTGGTGTAGCTCCGATCGAGGGTAAGATGCGAGAAAACCGCTTAAGATGGTTTGGTCAATTGCAAAGAAGGTCAGCTGATGTACGGGTTAGGAGTTGCGAGTGTTGGGATGTTGAGCCAGCTAGGAGAGGGCGAGGACGACCCAAGAAGTGTTGGAAAGAGACTATACAAAGGGATCTTAGTTTTTTAGATATAAACCCAAGATTGACCCAATATAGATCTGAATGGAGGCGAAGAATCCATGTAGCTGACCCTACTTAATTGTGGGAAAAGGCTTTGTTGTTGTTGTTGACAATGTTACTACCAACTAATTCTATGATCCATGAATTTTTAGTAATTTTTGGATCTGTGGTTAATTATCTACGAATTTTCAAGCACAGATTGGGTAAAATATGTCAATTTTCGCAAAAATAATTTTTATTAATTAACCATAAAAAATAAAATAATCGCATGCACGACATAATGTAGAGAATTAGTTGTAGAAGAAAGTGCTAATTTTTAAATAGTAAAAAGATGCGATGTAGAGGTTAAAATGAAAGGGGAACATGAGGTTCATAATGCAAATAAAAGAAATAAAATAAAGCAGAGCAGGGACCTAATAGTAATTACCGATACTGCTGGGGGTATATTGCAAAAATCCCAACCGATCACGTACTAGGCACGTAAACCTTGGAGTGACAGGGGCTTCGACGCGAATTTTTGATCCCTCGATTGTTAGTCCACAAAAGATATAGTAGTCACGTGCATCGCACGTGACCCTGGTTGGTGGACTTCAATGTGAATTAGCTTAAGCTACAAGGGTGATTTTGTAATTCTCCAAAAAAAGATGCACCTCATGTGATGGCTCCTTCGTCTTTTCCACCTTCGATGAAACCAGGGGGTGTTGTCGGTGAAGGCACGTGCCTGCCGGTCGGTGACGCTGTTGTGGGGGGCGGCGCCGGTGGCAGGGCCACGCAGTGAAGGCCACCGGTGAGGGGGTGCCTGCTGGTGTAGACTGTCACTGCTACACTGGAGAATGACGGAGCAGGGCGTGGCATGGGCCGATTGGTGACGCTCGATGGTGGCGGCGCTCGTAGGGGTTCGCACAAACGGGCAGAGCCGGCACTGCTGCTATGGTGGGGCTGGTGCATGAGACCGGCTATGCGACACACGAGGCAATGCAGTGAGGTGTGGCTCAACCGTCGGGTGTGGTTGAGGGCATTCTGCCCAGGAGGAGGTGGCTGGCTGAAGAGGGTGCGGGCTCGTGATGACGTGGGGGTGTCGTAGGCAGTGATGAGCATGTTCGGGCTAAGTGGCTCGATGGATCGAAGGAGCCCAAGGGCAGGGCGGAGTTGGCGAAGGTGGTGCGATTGCGGAACAGAGAATTTGTCTAAAACAGGGGAAGTAGGAAAGGGAAATGAAGAAGAAGAATGGGGTGGGTTTTTGCCTGGAGTGGAGGGCTAGAGACGTTGCTCATGGGTCCTCGCCTCGACCGTGCTGGCGGAAGCACGTGAGGCTTCGATAGATCTCGCCAGGGTGTCTACTTTTGAGATGAGAGCCCCCTGTCACCGGCCTTCATCTCACGCTCTCTCCCTCTCGTGTGGGTAATGGCAGATGAAGCGATGTGGATATGGGTAGATGGATTTTATAGGGAGGCAGAGGAGGAGATAATGGAGGCGGTAGCCGTTAGAGGAGATAAAGGAGGGTGACCCCGACGGTTGCGGGTCTCATGCGAGGCTGGTGATGAGGTAGGTGGACGCGGGTCCTGCGGGGGGGGGGGGGGGTTGGCGGAGAAGACGGGGAGAAGAGGGAAGGAAGGCCTCATGTGTGTAGCACATGAGGTAATAGAAAAGTTTTTTTTATTAAATTATTATTATTTGATTTTTATTTAATAAAAACGAAATAAAAAGAGGTTAAAAAATGAGTGACACATGGTGGCTCCAGGAGCTGCCATGTCAGCTTCAAAAAATTCAGAAAACAAAAATAAAGAAAAAACTAGAAGAAATAGCAAACGGCCTTGGATCGAAAAGTGCTTAGCATGAAAATTTCTCGTCTCGATGAGAACTACGATTTTCATGAAGAGATCAAGAGCGAAGGAGGTCATCTGTGCAAAATGATATTTTTGAGGTACTTTATGTACATAAAAAACCTTACTTTTTGGGTTTTGTAATTTTTAATGATTTTTACTGAAGTAAAAAATAACAATAAAATCAAATATAAATATTTACACAATAATCTATTCTTTTGGATTTTAAGTACATAAGAAAATAGGGAAATAAAATAAAGAAGAAGAACTGGGTTATTTGTACAGACTCTCAAAGAACACTTGGACTTGGTCAGTTTCTTTGATTTCAATCTTACTTTGAATTTGGACTTTTGTGGATTTTATTAAAACTTTCATCAAAGAATATAAATTAAAAAGAAATAAGAGAGAAAGAGTTAATTATGTGCATATAACAATCGGTCAAAAAAGGGCAAAACACAAAACGCGCAAAAGAGGCCTAAAACCCAACTTTCACATACGAGCTCTAATTTTTATGAAATTAGTCTTATTTTGAAGGTCTTTGAATATGTATTATTTTTAAATAAATATACCTAAATCAGACACTGTAAGAGGAAGATATGAACATTTTAGTCTGTCTGGTCTGAAATTGGAGTTTTGTCTCACATGCCAATTATTTGAGTTAGTATTTTTTTTGTATTTTTCACATGCCAAATATGTACACAATGGAAGTGGTTTGAGGTCAATTGGAGTTAGCATGAATTAGTTGAAAATACATGAAATTGGGTGCAAATGTGAAGATGATTATGAATGCAATTATGCGTGTTAAAATGCAAATATTAATTTTACATGCATGAATGATCAAAATGCAGAATAAATAATGAAATGCAACTAATTACTCGGGAATGAAGCTCTATTTTCATCTTTTAGTATGATGAATCATGGATTCATCAATAGGCTCGACTTTCATTCTATCTTTGACTAGTGCCCTGACCAACTAGGGATTATTAGATGAAAGCCAAACCGCTTTGATATTATTAGTTGGCAAAGCACATTAATATTTGAGAGAAAGTCATCGTGAATGATAGACCAAAGAGTGCTTTGACCTCAGCCTCAAATTCATAGTCCATAGCTAAAGATGAAGGAAAACCAACCTTAGACACTTTATTGGGGTTTGATTTCACTCCCTTCTTCCTTCGACAGTCGCCTACGGTCGTCCAGTCAGGTCTCTGACTCGAGGCAACGAGGGTGAGCCCTCAGGACAGAGCCGAGAAGCCCTCATATATATACGCTACGAGCCCCAGATATATAGAAGGTCAGATGAAAGATTTTCTTTGTTTTATATAGTTTGAAAAAGAGTCAGAAACAAAAGAAGATCGAAAGACCCCAAGCCATGACCTGATCCAGATCGATACAACAACAACAACAACAAAGCCTTTTCCCACAATTAAGTAGGGTCGGCTACATGGATTCTTCGCCTCCATTCAGATCTATCTTGGGTCAATCTCGGACTTATATCCAAAAAACTAAGATCCCTTCGTATAGTCTCTTTCCAACACTTCTTGGGCCGTCCTCGCCCTCTCTTAGCCGGCTCAACATCCCAACACTCGCATCTCCTAACCGGTGCATCAGTTGACCTTCTTTGCAAATGACCAAACCATCTTAAGCGGTTTTCTCGTATCTTATCCTCGATCGGAGCTACACCAACTTTTTTTCTGAACCTGATCCAGATCGGTACTTTGAAAAAAACAAGACACAAATGCATCAACCAAGAGAAGACATCATTCCACTCTACGATACCACTATCCATAAGGAAGGTCCACTTACTGATGAAGTGAGGAAGCATCGAGACCCTGAGAGAAGTACCGACAGTGGTGATGGCTGGACCAAGTCAGACCTAGAGCTGGCGATCCCCTGTGATCCGCCTTATCAATAGTTGTAGAAAAGTTCGCTCCTCTCTCTTTTGTCGAGTGGCTTTCTTCGCTCATCGAATAGACAATACCTCATTCCATGCAGAAAGAAGGAGGGCCATGGTACCAAGCTTGATTCTGATTCTGACGATCCCTCTCAGCTGAAGAGATCGGATTCTTGATCCTCTTAAAAGAGAGAAAATCAATATCATTATAGAACTGCTCTGGTCCCAAGAAAATGAATTTCGAGGCACCTTCTCATTTCTTTTGGGAGGGATCTCCCCCTCCCCGCTTATTAGTGCAGTTTGGGTATCAAAAAAAGAATGTGGTTTTCTTCTCTTTATATACATCCTTCAGAAAAGATTATCCGATTAGAAAGACAAAATCTAACCATTTCGATAATCGGAATAAGCTCGGCAGAGCCTATAACGATCGAAGAAAAAGACCAAGATAGTCACTTCCGGAATGAACCTCTATCTTATAGTCTCGTATTCAGGGAACTATTTCACATCCATTATGAGCCCATGAAAACATCTGATTATCCACAAAAATCGATCACCCCCAACAGCAAATCCATTGTATCCCTTTTGTTGACCTTTGATTAGTGTTCACTAATGGTGATTAATGGTGCTTAATCTATTATTAGTTTATTTAATCATGCTTAATTAGTCTTAATGACGTCATTAATGGTTAATGACATCTTAAGCCTCCTTACTTCTCTTTCTTCCAAAATTATAACAAAATAAAATAAAATTTGATTCACATGAAACAAATTCCGTTGGTTTCCTCTTGACGACTCGGGTCTTATGCTATAAGATCCGAGAGAGGCCTAGTTCAATCTTTACAATTATAACACCCTTAAAGGAAGTATCATCCTCGAGACTTGAACAACCTTAAAGAGGATTGAAATCATAACAATCTTAAAGAGAATGGATGTCATTTCATTTATAATGAAGATATACACAATACATAGTGTTATTATTCAAAGAAATACGGGTATTTCTCTCTCATAGCTACATCAGATTCCCATGTGGATTCTTTAAACTCTTGGTTCCACCACAATACTTTAAGTATAAATACCTCTTTATTCGACAACTTCTTGATATCCTTGTCTAGTATTTGCATAGGAACTTCTAGGTATGTAAAATCTGGTTCAACATGCAGATCATCATAACTTATCTTATGCTTAGGGTCCTTAATATGCTTCTCAGATTTGATACATGAAAAACCATCATGTATTGCCGAAAGATGTGAAGGGAATGCAAGTCTATATGCAACTTTCCCAATCTATTGAATAATTTCAAAGGGTCCCCCGAACATGGGTGCCAACTTCCCACGCAAGCCAAACCTCTGAACTCCCTTCATAGATGATAAATTTGAGGAATACAAAGTCACCTACCTCAAACTCAAGATCTTTTCGCATGGTATCACTATCTCTTTTCCGATGACTCTTAGCAGCTATTAATCTTTTTCCAGCAATCTCTACAACTTCCAGTGTCTCCTGGAGTTTATCTGAATTATAAAGGCTCTTTATCCCAGCCTCTTGCCAACATAGTAGAGTAGTACACCTACGTCCATACAGTACTTCAAATGGTGCCATGCCAATCCTTGCATGGTAACTATTGTTGTAGGTGAATTTTACAAGCGGCAAATGTTTAATCCATAATCCCTTCCATTCTAAGGCATATGCTCGAAGCATATCCTCTAGAGTATGAATAGTTCATTCTAATTGACCATCTATTTGAGGATGATATGATGTGCTCAAGCACAACTGTATGCTTAAGGCTTTCATGAAGTTCTCCCAGTAGTGTAAGGTAAATCGTGAATCCCGATCGAAGACTACCTCCTTTGGAATACCATGGACACGGATCACATGTGTAGTATATAACTCAGCAAGCTGGTTTGGAGTGGAATATAAGCTTATAAAACGTACTACCTTGGTTAGATGATCTATTATGACACATATATTATCTTTACCATCGATCATTTGAGGTAACTCAGTAACAAAGTCCATGGAAATGCTTTCCCATTTCCATTCGAAGATAGGGAGAGGTTGCAACAATCCTGATGGATTTTGATGTGAAGCCTTTACGTACTGGTAGGTGAAACATGAATTTACCAACTCAGCAACATCCTTCTTCATTCCTGGACACCAAAAGTATGAACGAAGATCCTTATACATCTTCATAATTCATAGATGAATAGATAATCCAGAGCAATGCACTTCACGTAAGACGTCTTTCCTCAACTCGAGTGTATTTGATACATAAAATCGATGATGGTTATACAATAACCCATCTTATATATAGAATCCTTCTATCCCATTCTTCTCAAGTTGTTGTCTTAAGTTTTTAAGGACTGGACCTCTTGACTTTTCTTTATTCTATCCCAGATCTATGGTCTATATCGATGTGGAATAGTTAGAGTATCAACACTACTATCAAATAGTTTCCATTCACTCTACGTTGATATTAAACCCCAAACGTGGATAACACTCACCAACCTAGGTGAATAAGTTCTTATGCTAAGGGCATCGGCTACGACATTCCCCTTACCGGGATGGTAGGATGTGGTGCAATCATAGTCCTTTAATAACTCTAACCACCATCTCTATCTCATATTGGGCTCTTTCTGATCAAATAGTTATTTCAAGCTTTTATAATCAACGCCGATTCCAAAATTAGTACCATAGAGTAGTGTCTCCATATCTTTAAAGTGAAGACTATGGTGGCTAGTTCAAGGTCATGTGTTGGGTAGTTCCTCTCATGTGTTCTGAGTTGTCGTGATGCATAAGCAACTACCTTTGTAAATCCTTCAGTCCTAGAGGGTAGAGTAAGGATAGGTGCAGATGTTAAGCATTCATTTAGTGTATGAAAACTAGTTTGACATGCATTCGATCATATGAATAAGATTTCCTTCTAAGTCAGCCTAGTCATTGGCAATGCTATTCGTGAAAAGTCCTTCACAAATATTCTATAATACCCAGCTAGATCCAGAAAAGATTGCATTTATGTGACAGTCTTCGGGCATTCCCAACTCATCATTGCACTAACCTTCACAGGATCAACTGATTTACCTGCCCTAGAAATAACATGGCCTAAGAAGGATACTTCAGATAGCCAGAAGTCACATTTGCTATATTTAGCATACACTTTATTCTTTTTTAGTATTACAAGTGCCTGTCGGAGATGGTATTCATGTTGACACTTATCCTTGGAGTAAATAAACATGTCATCAATGAAGACTGCCACATATTGATCTAAGAACTCTTCAAATACTTTTTTCATGAGATCAATGAAGGCTGCTAAGGCATTTGTCAGTCCAAAATGCATAAATAAAAATTCATAATGTTCGTATCTAGTTTGAAAGTCTATCTTGGGAATCTCTGTATCCTTAATTTTCAATTGATGATATCCATATCTTAAGTTAATCTTGAAATACACAGTTGAACCCTGCAACTAGTCAAAGAGGTCATCTATTCTTGGCAAGGGATACTTGTTCTTTACTGTCCTCGTGTTTAGTTTTCTATGGTCAATGTACACCCGTATTGACCCATCCTTTTTTCTCACAAACAAGACGTGCACCCCATGGTGAAGTACTAGGATGAATGAATCATTTGTCTAACTGCTCTTGCAGTTGTACTCTTGTATCTCCGCTGGTGCCATCCTCTATAGAAGGATAAATATAGGCTGAGTATCAGGCGTGACAGAGATTTCAAATTCAATCGCTCACTCAGGTGGTAATCAAGGTAGTTCAACTATAAATACATCAGGAAACTCGCACACTATAGGTACATCTTCTATCATTCTGTTAGACCCTGATATAGTGGATATATAGGCTAAATAACCTTGTCAACTTTGCTCTAACAACTGTTATGCCTTCAGAGTAGAGATGTATTCGACATTATCATCATATGTCTTTCCAATGAACTAGAACTCTATTGAGTTAGGAAGGCGGAAGGTTACTACTTTCTGGAAATAGTCTAGGCATGCATGATACCTTTCTTACCAGTCCATCCCAAGGATGATGTCAAAATCATTCATATTTCAATAAGTACTAGAGAAGCATGTAAATGATGCCCTACAATCTATACCACATAGTAATCTAAGATATCTTGGATTATGAATATTAGACCTCCTGGTCCCCTAATCAAATAATGATTTTGTACTTCTTTCAAAATCTTATTTTTATGGTAGGATTCAAGCATTTTTTTCCTTCGATAATTGTCAAGTATTTTTCGTCTAAGAAGAGCTATCTCCATTGCTCCTTTAACTAGGGTAGAAGTAGACTCAATGGAAGGATGGTAACTCAATTCTTCCTCGGAAAAAGTGGACAGAACCCTCAGCCCTAGAATCCACAGGTCTGGATACCATGGATCTCTCAACTTGTGCATTGACACTTTCCTCTATTGTCGGTTGCCTTTACCCCATCTCTTAGAGAATCACCATCAATGCAACCATTTTCCCAGAAAAGTCTTGGTTTTCCATGACCCTCATGTGAATTAAGGTTATCGAATAGTTCTTATTCTACCTAGCACTATGTCTATTAGGGACGCTGACTTGTGAATGGTACTACAATCATTTATTAAGATCAAAGGATCTTAATACACCCTCAGTTTCTGAATACCACTCATATTTATCAATTACTGAATAACCTACTAGAGTAACTGGGCTCTGATATCAAATTGCCACGACCCTATTTCATGATCATTGGATCCTCCCATATCCGGATCTGTTACTCAACAATAATCTATTCAGCAATCACAACTAACATTCAGAAGCATACTGCAATTAAAAATATTAAGAAGGAAGTATCTCAACACTTTTCTATTTACAAAATAAAATTTAGATGGTACACTATCCCACTATAACTATTTACATGTATATCAGTTGGAAAAGAAATGCACGAAAAGATTACCAACTACCTTATAAAGTAATTGTACTGTGGCTGACTAGATTTATTACTGTCCAGCGATGGCTCATCGGCACCTATTGTATTTCTATAAATCATAGGATAAGATTAGCAAGTGCTAAGTAACGAAGAAGAGAAGAGTAAACAAGTAATGTAGTTAACAAAACTTATTATACCAGAAAGTTTCATTTGATCTCATTAATTTAAGTCCTATTCCTTCTCATGTTCGGGATTAGTCCAGGGAATTTACCTCACCATTCATAGACTCCAAAGTTGTGTACACTTCGAGATTGGAGATTGCGTTGATCTGGTGAGCTTATGTCGTCGCACGTCGCCTCAACCAATCCTCCAATACTACCCTATCTGTTTCTTTTTTTATTATTATGTAGGGTTTTCAAACCCTTAGCCTGACAAACAAAGAAGCATACCGTCCTCGAGGACTTAGTAGCTTAAAAACACATGCTAACCTTTAATCACATAAACTAGCATCTTTAAATACATCTTATCGTGGCCCAACTGCTAACAAACCACCCGTGACTCCACCTAGCGCGTCCACATCCTCAATCAGTCAACTTACCTAATGGTAGTCGAATACCACACTTTGCAAATAATTTATTTCGTATGCTCAACATATACGAGTAATCGTGCACCACCTAGGTAAGGCCTGCCAATACAAATGTTCTTCTGAAAAATTAACAGATTGCATGTCCAAACTGTAGTATCTACTCCAAGTCATCCTTATCGTAAAAGATAATATGAAACTTGAAACCAAATCTCATTTATGACATTATCAATTTTCAACTAGAATCTGTACAATATTGCACAATTATCATAACAACTGCAAGGATGATTCATTTTCACCAATTCCACTTTATTAATTATTTTAGAGTAAATCATGAAACAAGCATATGAAAATTCTTCAAAATAGCGAACATGATAAAAATATATTCTTATGCAGTTTAACTTGAAAATCTAATAGCAAGAGGCATGATTTCATTACCTAATCGAGCTCTCTCTCGCATATGCAATGCTTTATCGTGGTTCGTTTTCAGAAAGGGTGATTTATGGCTCTTGAAACGATCGAATTTCACTTCCGTACTGAGAACACTAAGAACATGCCAAGAACGCGAAGAACGAATGAAGAACATGAAGAACGAACGAAGAACGCAAAGAATGCTAATATTTTCTCTCGTGATTTCAACAAAACTTCCTCTTATACATGGTAATATTTTTAAGGAAAATTTTGATAGAGTTTCCCCTTATTTAGATTCATATTTCTATAAAAATTTCAGCAGTGTTTTCCCTTATATCGGGACATATTTCTGTGAAAATTTCACCAGAGTTTCCACTTATATCGAGACATATTTCTATGAAAATTTCGGCATAGTTTCCCCTTATACTAGGAAATATATCAAAAGAAAAATGGAAAGAGATTCCTATATAAAATAATCGAGAGGAAAACAACAACAAAATATAAAGAATATAATAGAACCACACGCAATGGAGAATCGACAGACACCACGCGTCTTAGGTGATTGAAGCGTATGACGAATCATACGCTTATGATTCACTAACGTGCCTAGCCTCCCGATGAATCTCCGTTTCATCACCTTTATTCTATCATTTTGGCCTTAAAAACCCTAGCTAATGCATGTAAATAGCATTAATTCGTACATAATAGCATTCATTATTTATTGTATAATTTGTATACAAAATAAGGTTTTTAATACCAAAATTATAGAATAAAGAGAATAAAATAAAAAAGAATGAAATATTGAAAATATTTTATGACCCTGAACCCCGAGACCAAGTCAAGAATTGAGTTGATCGATTAGAAATAAAGTAAGGGGAGATAAGGGCCAAAAATAGATAAAAACCCAATTCTTTTATTCATTATTTATGTATTTTTGACACCTATTTTATTATTTATTATTTAATCATCAAATGAAGTAACTTTATACGTTTAAATTGTAGATAGTAATGCATATAAAAATAGAAAATTGAGTTTGTACAAAAATAATACACAGTGTTCATTTTATGCACAAAATAAAAAGCCACAAACCCAACTTCACAGACCCATATATTTCAAATAAAAATTCAAAACATATCAAAATCACTCTAATTGTATATATCTTTTCACAAGCTATTTAATGGTGGTGGTTTCATATTTTTTGGAGGTACTGTGTGAAAGTTAGGTTTTGACCCTCATTGTATATTATACCGATTAAAATATTTTATTCAGCCTATTATTTTTACAAATTCATATTTTTATAATTTTGTAATTATTATTTATAACACATGTACATATTAAAACCAAAATAAAAGCAAAAGGAAAATGTAAAATAAAATAAGTCTATATACATACATAGATAAAATACCTATGTTGTATATGTATATAAATAAAAGTGGATTTTATTCTTTTATTTCCTTCTTTATTTATATTTTTATAATATTTTATATATTATTAATATTCTATTAAAAATACAAAACCAAAATAAAACTCCATAAAATATATTAAAATAAAAATATGTATATAATACATAGGTAAAATACATATAAATATACCTATAAAATATACATATCTATTTATTTAAGTATACAAATAACATCATAAAAATAAAATAAAATAAAAATATATTTATATTCACAAAAATAATTTATAAATATATAAAATAAAAGAATAAAATAATAAAATAAAATATACAAAATAAAATAAAAAATGTATAAAATATATGCAAATATACTTATAAATACACTATTAAAAATTAATTACTAATAAATAAAGCCAAAAAATAAATAAAAATCATAATAAAATGCTAAATTAAATAATAAAATTTTTTATAAATAAAAATAAATAAAATTATTTATTATTTTTAATTATTTATTCTTTAATAAGATTGCAGTTTTGTCTCGTAGCGGTCCAACTGGACCAATCACATCCCATCCAAGCAGCCTGGCGCATCAGAAATGTTAAACTCCCCGTTTTCTTGTTGATTTTACACATGATCCATCGATCATCTGTCCCCGATCTCTTCATGAAAAATGATCATCATTCATTTGTGATCCACGCCCAGCTTGTAAATCCGTGGTATATACGATAGATTTGTTAATTTAGCCTGGTCAATAAGGGTGCATATCATTATTTATAAATAAAAACCTCCACTCCTCCTTCCAATTTTGGTTACTCTCTGAGTCTTTGAGCCCCCGAACTCATCCTAGCATGCATCCCTGTGACAGGGGGATGTCCCCTGAGCTTCCACGGCAGCTGGAGGAGGAAGAGGTGCACCCAGGCGGCGCTTCGGCGACCGTCCTGCTCCTTGGCTAAAACCCAGGTCAGAGCTGCACTTTTTAATTACTTTAGTTAGATTTTCATTCAAGCATTTTATTTTTGTCATTAGATTAACCGTTGGGTTAGTGGTTTAGCATAGAATTAGCCGACCCGTAGTTCGTCGGAGCTCCGCTCCGGCGAACATTCCACTGTGACTCCACTGTTTTCCGACCTCGCTTTCACCTCCATTTCCTTCTCCTTCCATTTCCCTACACCCCGCACGCCTCCATTGTCCCATATCCATCGTGGATCTGGTGATCTACTCCTCCATCTCTGCCGTACGTCGGAGGAGCTCCGCCCGACTCCACCTTCCACCCTTTTCACCCAATAACACCCTCAACACCCTTGGTTTTCGTCGCATGTTTTTCCTGCAGAGTCTGGATGCCAAAAGACTCCCAATGGAGTCGAGTTTTGCTGAGGAAGAGGAACCTGGAGCTCTATCTCTTCGTCGACCTCGCCTGACCACACCGAAGCTCCAGGTTCCTTGTTGAGACCGTCACCAGATGCGGGGGACTCCCAGGAACGAAAAGAGATGCTCGGTGGTGATGGAGAAGGCCGGAGAAGCCCACAAAATCCGATCAAAGATCGCCGCTTCTTCCCCGTTCTTCCAGACCTTCCCAGAACCTTTGGATGGAGAAGGAGCCACCAGATCGCAACAGAATTGTCGGATCACGCCAAACCATCACCGTCCGATCAGCCCAGCTGATCTAATCTCAGACATTGATCCACGAACCGGTACGAGCCGCTAGGATCACGCCACATGGATAAGTAGAATCAATCGTACCATCCATCTGTGCCTATTATGGGTAAATTTCACTTTTTACCCTCGCAGTTTTGTTTTTTATTATTTAACACTGTAAATAAAATGTTGCGTGTCCGACGTGAGCTAGGCATTTTGTATGTATACCCCTGGTGGGTTTTCTAATTGTAAATTAATTCATAAAAATTAAATAAAGGTTGTTTTATGTTGGCAAAATTGCACAAAGCCCTATGAACTTTATTTTTATTGCATTTATGCCCTTGCTAGGACACTTAATTTTATGTATTTTCCCTAATTTTTATATATAGCTAAAGTGCTCCTAAAAATCCACAAAAATAAGATTAGATGCTTCATATCTTGTACTTTTACATCATTATTTTTAATTGACATTTTTTTGCATTTAATCTATTTATTAAAAAATAAAAGGAGCTTATTTATTCCTTGTTTATTTTATAAAATACCAAAAAAATATAAATTTGTCTTTAAAAATCCCAAAAAATAATATAGCATATTTTTACCTATTTTATTTACAGACTAAAAATCACTAAAAATGGAAAAATAAAATGCTTAAAAATCTAAAAACCCAAAATCTCTTATCGAAATCTTAAAAATTCCTAAAAAAATCTAAAAATATATGTTCTTATTTTTAATTTTATTTATATAAATATTTATATATTAAAATTGATTTGGATAATTTTGGAGTTTATTTACTATTTTTAAAATCCAATTCAATTTCAGGTATTTAATTAATCCATTATTTAGGGATATTTCTTATTTTAAAAATACATAAAAATTATCTAAAATTCCAGAAAAATAAAAAAATTATAAAAATATAAAAATATAAAAAAGTTTATTTTCTGATTTTACCTATGTTTATTAATATTTATAAATATGCTATTATATATTATATACAAAGCCTTATATATGCTATTTTGTTTATAAAAGAAGAATGATAAAAAATATAAAAATTTGAAAAGATAAAAATCAAATATAAAAATATAAAACAAATAATAATAATAAATAAATAAATAAAATAAAAAACCCACAAAAACAATAAATTGGACAAGAGATAAAACACAGAATTTTTGAGCATTATTCATGCCTCCTTCTACTGTTTGCTCCCAATGTTCGACCTCTACACGTACTTACATGCTATACACATTGTTGTAGAGTTATAATAAATTTTAACTCCACAAACATTTTTGATATTCATTGATTTATTCTTGTTGTTGGTTAATTGTCGATTAATTGAGATTTGTTGAGCGGTCAACGAATCGAGTGGATCTCTCGCCTTGTGAGATTTCTAGACCCTCTGTAATTTCTTGTTTATCACCTCATGTACCTAAGTAGGGCGTTACACAAATTTCTCCATCAAAACAACTATAAAATCGATAAAAAACTGTTGAATTGATAAGTCTCCTTTCAAGGGTGAGTGAGTCATATGAAGAACATGTATGCTCAATGGCATCCTAGCCGCCCACACTCAAGCAGAGCTATGCTCAGATTCCTCCTCGAACCATAATAGAAAATGAATTGGAAAGGAAGATGAATCTAAAACCTAGCTTGAAGAAGAAGAAGAATCGAAAACCTAGCTCAAGTTAGAGCTTACTTACAAAGCCAACTAGGAGAGGATAGCACCATCTTTCTCATCCTCGTCCTTCTGGCAATGCTTTGCTAGCACTTCTTTCCCACATCCCTCTCCTCCTCCCGACCTCTCGACCCCAGTCCTCAAGGTAGTAGTGGTAATGGAAATCGTAGAGAAATGAATGGGTATGGGGCTATTTATATGCTTCAGAAAACCGTTAACCATGGTTAGTAAACCATGGTTTAACCCTTAAGCTCGGTTAGTAGCCCATGGTTTTGGACCATGGTTTTGGACAAAGCTTATCCTAAACTTAAGGCTTAAGTTAGAAATTTCCAGAAGCTTCTAGATTCACTAATAGTCCTTAATTAGCACTAATCTTGATTAACTTTCACTAATCCAATTTAACTTTTGCGATCTGTGCTTAACTTTCGCTAACCTCTGATTAGTGTTCACTAGTAGTGATTACCCAATTAATTAAGGTTAGCCCAGGTATGGTCTTAGCAACCTTAGAAATGAGCGTGAGGTAGGACTCGCTCGCCTCAGGGCTCGGTACATCAATTAGTAGGAATGAGAGGATTAATGTCGGACCCGCAAGGACAAATGATTGATTTACCCATTCAAAGCAACTTACGCGAGGGACTTTCTTTAACGGAATATATAATTTCCTGTTATGGAGCCCGTAAAGGGTTTGTAGATACCGCTGTACGAACATCAGATGATGGATACCTCATTGGTACATAATCTATCATTAATTTCTTTAATCACGATTAATTAGTCTTAATGATGATCATTCAAGGTTAATGATATCTCAAGTCTCCTTACTTCTCTTTCTTTCGAAAATCATAACAATTCTAAACGAAGTCTGATTCACATAAAATATATTTTGTTGATTTCCTCTTAACAAGTAACATCTTAGGATACAAGATCAGAGAGGGTCCTACTTCAAGGGTTTATAATAGGAATTGGCTTTCCCGCCATGGGAATTTTATTAAGGAGTTCCCTTAGTCATTCATCCTCAATTCCAGTGATCTCCAAAGCGTACCGCTCAACCTCAAATGTAGATTGAGCTAGAATGGTTTGCTTCAGAGATCCCAAAGAGACTACATCAACTCCAAGGGTAGAAATATATCTAGTAACACAATTACTCCCAAACTCATCTATTTTCTCCATCCAATTTTCTCACTATATCTGTCTAGCACTGACAAATGTCTACCATAATATAAACTAAGAAAAATAATTCCCTTCAAGTACCACAATACTCAATCTAGAGATTTCTAATGAGTATAGTTAGGTAGCTTTTGTAATCGAAAATTAAATGCCAGGTCATGTGCAATTTGCAAGTTACATTAACCTTACTGTTATGTATAAGTACTTGAGTCAGGACAGAGGAACTCCATTCTTATTCTTTTATATCATTTTGGATGAATCAAAAGAAGTACTTACAACCTTGTTATCTTGATATCCAAAATTTTCAAGTACCTTCTTAACATAGTGAGATTGAGAAACTACAATCCCATCAATTATCCTTGCCATCTCGAGACCCAATATCACATCGGCAACACCCATGTCTTTCATATCAAACTTGCTACTCGAAAAGATCTAAAAGTTCTTTGTTAATTTGATTGATTTGTTATGGTTCAAGATTTCACGTCAATTAAAAAACCACATAAATACAAAATGTGAAAAAAATGATGGATTTATTAGAACTTAATTGCTCTATTTCAGTAAAATATCCATAAAAGTGCCATATCTTGCACAAATTCCAAAAAATATACGTACATTTCATCTCATTTCATCATATGATCAAGTTTTATAACTTTTGGTTTTTGTTTGCATTAAAATTGCATGAAATCTCCAAAATTTGCACCATTTTCATTCATGGACATTAAATAAGTAAAATACATGCATTTAAAATAGTATTTAATCTTCCAACTTTAGAAAAATATCATTTTTTCCATAATCACCCCTTACAGTACTTTCTAGATAATTATAGAGTTAGGTACTATGCCTTGCACTTATTTTTCGAGCAACATTTTATTTTTCTCAAATAACATTTTTAAAATATCCAAAAAATCTTATAATAATATTTTTTATTAGAATGCCAAAAATACAAATTTTCTAATTTTTTATGATATGTCTTAAGCTCTAAAACAAATTTTGCAAAAATCCCCTTTATAGGCGTTTACCTTGGTATCAAAACACAATCGCGTTCATTTTGCATTCACCTGCATAATTGCATATCATTCGCATTTCATTCTTTATAAAAAAAAGCTAAAAAATCTCTTGTAAACCTAATTGCTCTGTTGTTTCATCTGGTACTTCGCCCCCTTTTTCCATCTTGTAATAAACCTTAGGCTACCTAATTAAACATTAGTACCAAAATTATCCCAAATAGATGTCAATAAGAAGAATCCAAAACAATTCTAAGTGTAAATAAAAATTAATTAATTACCTAAGTTACTTGATAATTATTATTTATGGGCATGTAATAGAGCATAATAATTATTGTTTGGGAACTTTTGGAGGTAGGTTTGATTTAAATTGAAAATGGGAAAAACTTGATATTTTCACCAAAATAAATTTAAATCAACAATAGTTCTTAAAAATCCAAATAAAATATTAAACTATAGAGAATCAATTACACTCCAACATACATTTTAAAAAAAGAAAAATGATGAAAATAGGTGACCAAACACGTGTCCAAACATGGGGTAAAATGAAAATTAAAATTCAACTTAAAATGCCGAAATGACACAACATGGTGCTTCTTATATTTATGAAATACTAGCGATGGTTCCTTGCAAAGTTTCCATGGCACATGAGAGGCATGTGTCGGTGGGGACTGGGTTGCAACATCTAGGAGAAGTAGGTGCTTGTATGCAAAAAGCCTACGGAAGCATGCGACCTAGACTTTAATCCCATGGACAAGATGAACCGTGCTTTCTCTGATTGTGTGGTTGAAGGCATGATACTTGGCTATATCTGAGCCACTTGATCCCGCCCGATTCATTAGTGGATGATGGAGGCACCTTAATGATTGCATGGAATTGAGCTATCTTGATCAAGCAGCTGAGAAAGTTCCTTGATGGTACCCATCAAACATCTGGATGGAGTGGGCCGACTTATCGAACAATGCTTGATGGGAAATGCTTCAATAGCCCCTCGTTCGCTTGAGCTCCTCCCCGTTCGGTGGTTCTAGGACAGGGCTCCTGTAAGGCTCTCAAGTTTTTATTGCTCGCAATTGCTAATGGGTTCAAAGCTCGGTGAAGGGGCATGCCTCCGGTGAAAATGAGTCATCGGTAACCAGTGATAGGTTATCTTCCGAATGGGATGCTCGAGTCAAAGACTCGAAGGCATCACTGAGTATTAAAGGTTGGAGTTGCTATGCTTGGGGTAAGCTGTCAACTCCTATATGGAGCTCAGATGATGATGACTGGAGCGTCATGAAGGTGTAGAACATAGGGGACCCAGTAAACATTTGTAGGTCATGAAAGGGGATATTGAGCAATGTGCTCGATCAGGGTAGTTAGCAAAGCGGTGATAGACGCATGTGGGGCTCCAATTTGTAAAGCGAGGAGCATGATCTCCGGTTGACCTAATTTGAAGTTGGGAGATTCTAGAAGGGTAGAGATGAATTGAAGAGGGAGAAGAGTGAGATGCTTAGCGGAGTGGGTCTCGATTGGGAGTCAGGTTTATAATAGATCAAAGGAAAGAAAAAGGGGGTAAAATCACAGAACTAATGAGATGAAAAATGAAGGAAGAAGAAGAGGGAGATCTAGAGGAAGAAGGAAAGAAAAGGAACATCAAAATGGGAAACATGATTTATGTTAGAGTTATTATATTTACATTTATGTTTGTAACCCTTCAGATTCCGTAACCCTTGTGACACTTTGGGTTCCGTAGTCCTCTGTGACCCTTCAAGTTCTGTAACTCCCAGTCACCCTTCACGTTCCGTAACCCTTGTACTCTCTAGGGTTTTTTATCTATATAAGAGACCTAACTCTATGGAATAAACATCTCATCCATTCCTCTTCTCAACATGGTATTAGAGCGATGGTCCTAGATCAAAGCCTAATATCCTAAATCTGCCACCACCACCAACCCTCTCTCCGCCGACAAGGAGAGGGCTGGACCTCCTGCGTCACTCTTGGATTCGATGGTCTCGCGCAAAGCAGTCTGAGTCCCCAACAACACCAATTGTCATCTCCAGCGGCACCTAAAGCACCGCCCAAGGCTCCAGAAGCTCCAACCACACCTCCTATGTTGCCGGTACCGCTTGGAGCCCCCCCTCCTACAGCCCCTGCTTCACAACGACTTGTTTCTCCCAACTTTTTATTTCTCCCAACTTGATGTTCCATACTCTTTATTCTATCAAGTATGGGAGAAAGGGGGAGTCAAAGATGATTCTCCGGGATGTCTGTTGCCCTACCATGACTAACAGACAGAAACTCCAGACTACCACTCAGATCATCCATCTTCACTGAGCATCGACTTCTTCATCAGGACGTATACTTCTTCTTTTACTACTACTCCATGTTGAACTTTTTCTACAATGATTCTTCTCCAGGCACAATAGAGATATGTTCCTGTGACCTGCAGGCACGATAGAGATATGTTCCGGTGACCTGATATCGCAACGACTCTATAGGCATGGCAGAGATACGTTCGGTGACATGAAAGCTGTAGACCCGTCCTCGAGCGAGGTCTTCTACCAACAACGGACATATGTTCTTATGATGCATCGTGTGAAGATATGGTGTATACTTTTTATTTTTGTTACAAGCTGCGGTTTTCTCAGCTCTAGCTTGAGGAGGAGTGTTAGAGTTATTGTATTTACATTTATGTTTGTAACCCTTCGGGTTCCGTAACCCTACGACCCTTTGGGTTCCGTAATCCTCTGTGACCCTTCAAGTTCTGTAACTCCCTGTGACCCTTCAGGTTCCGTAAACCTTGTAGTCTCTAGGGTTTTCTCTCTATATAAGAGACCTAACTCTATAGAATAAACATCTCATCCATTCCTCTTCTCAACAATTTACTTTATGAGTTTGTATGTTGGAGTTGAAGATAAAATCCACTTTATTTTTCTGATTGAGTGGCAAGATCTCCATGAAACTCAATAGCTTTAGGTGGAATGGTTTGCTGCTACGTAGTGTTGATGTCGCAGATCCTACTGATGATCAGAAACTCGTAGTCTCTCAACACCAAAGATGGAATTATTACCTTGATGCTTTAGAAGTTCTAGATCTCACTAATAAAAGTGGTAGATCATTTGAAGTGGGGCTCTCAAAGGGTTTTTAAGAGTCGAAGATGATTATGATGGGGGTGAGGTTCATGTGGGCATTACTCAAATGATCGTGGTGGTGGTTGATGATGATGTGGGAGGTTGGTCTAGGGCTTTGACACGAAGAGTAGTGGCCGAAAGATGTGATGTACGGGAAAAGAAAAGAGATTATTGGGGGCGGGAGGGGTGTTTTGTGCAAAGAGGGAAAAGACGTGGGAGACTCGGTTGAACAAGCTAGTCAACTAGGTCATGTGAGTTCCTTGGGACCTAGATACCGCTGGGGGTGGTTAATAGAAATGTCAATGGAAGAATAACATCTTTCATGGAATATACGTGTGCACATGACAAACAACTAATGAACCAATCACACGACACAAGATGTTTATGTGGAAATCCACCCAAGTGAAAATCACGACCTGATTCACCTGACTCGAAATTTTCTATTAGCCAAGCCACCCAAATGCTTTACTATAGCCCAAGATATTGACGTGAATATCTCTACCTTTACAACGCTTCCATCTTTGCAACTGTGGATTAAACACCAAATTCAACACCATGGATCCGACACAATTGCAATGTCAAGTGTGGATAAACATTGATTGTTCTCAAACTTCCTTGAATAGAGTGTGCTCCACTTATCCAAGAACTCTCTGAAAACTTTAGGAGCTAACATCATAAGTTCATGCAGAGAAGGGTTATGGGAAGAATATCGAAACAACATTTCACAATATTTTCTCAATGCAAGTATAGTGATATCTTAATAACAACCATCATAGATAATGGCATATTTTACATAATATAAGCACATGAAATTATATCTCAAATATCACAAATGAATACTAATGTATCAAATAATAATATCACTAGAGTTGAAGCCCTCCAAAAGTACCGACTGATATCAAAAAAGACCTTGATGTGATTGAATATTGCTTGCTAAAGGTCTTTTTTGCGAAGAAAATATCTTCAAAACTATTCTCTCAAAAATACCGAAGAAGTCAAAGAACCAGAGAGAACCTAAAAAATCCCAAGATATATGAATCACATTATATCCTAAGCATGGACGAAGTGTCATCTTGACACGTAGACTTTTGAATTGTATGATCATTCAGAAAAGTGAGATTTTCAACCTTCAAGCTCAACTTTCCTCGAGTTTCATAACCCCAATCTACTCCAAATCATCTCAGAATAATTCCAAACATTTCTCCATAATTCTCTACAATTCGGATAAATTTTTTCAAAATGTCGAATCAAAGGTCAGATTTACATCGACATAAAAATCACCAAAATGAACATGTAAATCAAAAGTTATTCTATCTAGGACAAGGGCATATTTGCAATAAAAGTAAATAAGAATCAATTAAAATCATGTCCTCTTGAGCTACTCTGCAATAAAGAAGAATTTGCTTGACTCCTTTGAAAATTTTCCAGAGGCGTGAGCTTCTCTGCTACGATGAACTCTGGAGGGTATACCTGCAACAAACACATGCACGCGCAAGATGCACGTGACAGTGTATCCTGATACAGTTGTTATATCTGGTGATTCAGATCTGAAGGCTTAGAAGGAGTCACATGGTCTTCTCAGATGAAGGTTGATCGATACTCGTTTGGGGTATTCTAGTGATAAGGTTGTCTGAATGGGTTTAGGTTAGGTCTCCGATGAAGTGGATTTGGAGGCGATGTAGGAAGTGTTGACCAAGGGGTCAATACTCGTGGAGTATGAGGACAAATGGGTATAAAGCCTGACATGGCAAGAGATGCAAGCCCAGTCTCATTGACTGGCCTTATGTACACTAAAGGCATGTTTGGTAATTGGGTTGGCTTGGGTTGGGGTATCCTTTTGTGAATAATAGTTGTTTGGATGGTTGGGAGGTTGGAATGATAAATATGATGTTATGTGACATTGATTATATTTTTAATGATTAAAATATATTTTTATGTCAACTTTTTTATGTAAACATGGGTTAGAAAATATTATACCAAAGAAAATGTAGGCTCCATACAAGTATCAACCCAAAAATGCATGGATGGAGCTGGGGGTACCCTGCCAACCAAACAGGAAATATCACACCATATTATACAAATATAATACATTTTTTACATATTATATAAATAATAATAATGACTAAAATATAAATAATAGGCAACTAATTTGTGAATAAATAAGTAAATAATAATATAAGAATATAGAATATAGGTAGCATACCTCAAACGTAGGTACAATATACCTATAAAGTAGAGATCTTCATGTTTTAGTTCCTCAAGTTTATATATGGATACGCCATTTTTATATCTTATTAAATTAGGGTACAATTTAATATTTATGAATACTTTTTTATTATATTTTTATAAGATCATTTACATGTATAAATAAAAAGGATATGTTCAATATAAGTGCACTATACGTGTATACTACTTTATTGATTTTATTCTGATGAATAAATAATACTTTAATATTTATTATTAGTTTATTTAAATTATATATATATAACGAGAAAAATACAAGTTAGTAAAATATTACGATATATACAAGATTAAAATTGATATAAACAATAATGTACATGGGTTCATGTGATTTTACAACGCGAAACTCATTCAAAAATGGGAGGTCTAATTGTAGGTATACTTTTGTTAGTTTTGTTTTTATATACTTTACCGTAGGAGGTTAAGGAGCTTACACCATGGTGCGTTTAACTTACATGCACGGATACTACAAATGCTATTTTTTTTAAAATGAAATATTAGGGGATTTACTTAGAATTTTAAGCGGAATATGGGGTTTCAAATTTTGTATAAAACAGACATTCCTAACATGTCAATATGGATGGCTAAATATCAACAATTCTGAGACCGTTAAAACTTCACAATCTTGATGAGTGGACTAGAAATATTGAATTAAGTTGATTTTTAAATGCCATCATGATGATATATGGTGATCTAAATCCCACATGCATGTAAAGTTACATGCACCAAGGTGCAAGCTCCCCAACCTCTTTACATGAGATTCTACTTCGACTATTTAAAACTTATTGCACGTAATTTTTTGCAATATTTAAAGTGGCAAAAAAAGATGCTATACAGTTGTGTCGAAATCATATGGTATAAGTTTTGTTCAAAAAAAATCAAATGTAAATCTGACAATTTAAAACTAAAAATAATAACACTAAAAAACTACCTACAACAATCATAAAAATCACCAATCCCATTGCATTTACTTCTATTCCAAAATGAGACAACAAACGCAGTACCTGACCCCCCGGAGCAACAGCAATGGGAATTACAGCTTATTTTTGCCATTTCAATTTTTAAAATTCAATTTTATAGATTAGATTTTTACCAATGTTCCACATTTTCTCCAAATTTCGTTCAAATCCTAAGGCATTTGCTATTTTATCTTAACGTTCAATTCTTTTTTAAATGGAATTTAAGTTGCTTGAATGTTGACCAGACTTTTGACGATTAATTTGACGATTAAGATGAAATAGCAAATATCCTCGGATTTGAGTGAGATTTGATGGATACATGGATCGCTAGTAGAAGATATAATGTATAAGATTGAATTTTGGAAATCAAAATCACAAAAATAAATAAATGCAACTACAACATGCTTTGTAATTCCCATTATAGCAAAGGATTCGTGCCCGCGTCAAATATGCTCACGCGGACTTATGGACCATGTTTCCAACCAAAACATTATGCACCAGAATATGAGATTAAATATTCGCCCATTTATAACAGAATGCTGACAATTATTTTGTTCCACACCTAAAACTCACAACGTGCGAACTGAGTTACAAGAGTAGGGGGAATACTACTTGACAACTTGAGTTTGAACATTTTCGACGAATCATGATAGAATTGCGAAAAAAACCTTAGATATACATATGAAATTGACTGTATATGAAACACAACCATCTGCAGAGGCATTACATGTCTGCTTAGCTTCTCTTGGACACCTCCATACCTCACGTCTGCTTGGCTTCTCTTGGACACATACAGTTGCTACAAGTCGATCAGATTCAGATCCAAATCTCTGCAGATTCATAAATTCAAAACTGGCTGAATAAAGTTAGCGTAAATGAACATGGTAACTCGGCCTGGTAAACTAATTGACCAGGAAGGCCGAGGTCTGCATCCTAAAATTATCGTATAATAAAAGACCAGTAATATCTCACCATCTCCACCATCTACTGAGCATTTAATTATGTGTATCAATTCCTTGCAATAAATGCAGCTTCAATGTTCGTGCAGCATATCTAAATAGGTTTTTTTAAATTGTTTACTGTTATATGCAATAAAAAAATAGCACTAAGGAACACATCTTACCGCCTGGCCTTCGTGCTCCTCGCGGTGCTGTTCTGGCGTACCCATAATAAACAGCGTAAATTTCTTTTCATAATGTGAAGATGTCAGTGGTTGCAAGGCCAAAAATGGAGCTCCTTCCAGAATTTCAAGGTGAAAATATTTTCCTCATTAGTTCTTGTTCAGATTCCTCTTAATTACTCACCTGTTAATCCCAAACTACAGGAGAGATGCCATGGCCATGTGCAGAAGGCTTTCATCTGGAAAGATCATGTACCCAGAACTCCATGATCGATTTTCTGGGTCTTGCTTTCGCTGTTATCTATTTCCTCTCTCTGGCAAGGAGTTGTCGCAATGGAAACCAAAGAGAAGACCGGATCTTCTTGTTCGTTTCTATTCCGTGCATAGCCATTGCCGTCGTGCACTTTGCCATGTATCTTCAGCATGTACGACATGAGCACCAAGGATTATTGCAATGGAGTTCTTCGGATATTCTCGCCCGGGGATTGGTGTGGATTGCCATAGCTGTTTCCTTGAACATTCATCCGGGCAAGTGGATGAGAATTTTGGTCGCGACGTGGTGGATTTTGTATTCATCCTGCATTTTGGCACTTGATCTGGAAAATCTGATTAAATATCGCACACTTGGTGTCGTCGAGGTGGTATCCTCGCCTGTTAATTTGATGCTCATATTCTGCTTTTGCAAGCTCATTCGACGTGGAACCTCCACTGCCAATAGTATATTACAGCCATTGATTGTCGACCAAGAGCAAGAAGAGACTGGCTTAAGCAATGCCAGTTTCTTGAGCAAGGTGACATTTTCTTGGTTAGATCCTTTACTTCGCATTGGCCGCTCAAAGCCTCTGGACATAAACGACGTACCTGAATTAGATCCCACCGATGGTGCTAGCTATGCTCACCAGAGATTTGCAGAAGCATGGGAGTTTCAGAAGAGGGACCGTGTAAATATCAAAAATGTTGCTTTTCTGGCTCTGGCAAGATGCTATGGAAAGGAAATGCTCTTAGTGGCATTTTATGCGTTACTCAGAACACTCTCGGCTTCTGCCACACCAATTCTTCTGTGCAAATTCGTCCAGTACTCGACATGCACAGAATCCAGTCAATCCGATGGTCTCCTGTTGGTTGCTTGCTTAATTCTTGCTAAGGTTGTGGAATCCTTGTCTCAGAGGCACTGGTTTTTTGATGCCAGAAGGTGTGGTATGAGAATGAGGTCCGCGCTAATGGCTGCCGTGTTTCGGAAACAACTAAAGCTTTCTAGCTTGGGCAGAAAGAACCATTCAACTGGGGAAATTGTGAATTATATTGCAGTGGATGCTTACAGGCTTGGAGAATTTCCTTGGTGGTTTCATACAACTTGGAGCTTCATATTGCAGCTTTTTTAGCGGCAACTATCCTCCTCGGCACTGCTGGTGTGGGTGCTGCACTTGGTCTAATTCTGTTAGCCATCTTTGGTGCGCTTAACATCCCTTTTGCAAAATTCCTGCAGAAATGCCAGTATCAGTTCATGGTTTCTCAAGAGGAGAGACTCCATGTGACTTCTGAGACTCTAAGCAACATGAAGATCATCAAACTGCAGTCTTGGGAAGAACACTTCAGAAGGATGATTCAGTCCCTCAGAGATGTAGAATTCAAATGGCTGAAAGAAATTCAATTGAAGAAGGCTTATGGTTCTGGAATTTATTGGGCGTCTCCTACCGTCATCTCTGCGGTGATATTTACCGGATGTGCAGTCACGAGAAGTGCGCCTTTAAGTGCAGGTACTATCTTCACAGTTATATCAACTTTAAGACTTATGTCGGAGCCAATGAAGGTGCTACCAGAGGCACTCTCAGTGATGATCCAAGCGAAGGTGTCGCTGGACCGAATCGATGATTTCCTGCTGGAAGATGAGATTGAGGGTGCCAACAAAAGAGAACCACGTGATTCAGATGTGTGCATCAGGATATGCAAGGGGGCTTTCAGTTGGGACAATGATGCATCCAATCTTACAATAAAGGATATCAATCTGGAAATAGCACAAAAGCAGAAGATAGCAATCTGTGGAACTGTTGGTGCAGGCAAATCATCGATTCTGCATGCAATACTTGGTGAAATTCCTAGGATTACAGGGATGGTGAGTTTGTGAGTCTAATAGAACTCATCCATCCACTTAAAAGGTTTGTTTTTTAGGCAGTTAACAATTTTTATGTCAACTTTTGATAAGTTTAGGTGGAAGTCGTCGGTTCCATTGCATACGTCTCCCAAGCATCATGGATACAAAGCGGCACAATCCGTGATAACATCTTGTTTGGGAAGATGATGGACAGGAAGAGATATGAAATGGCAATCAAATCATGTGCATTGGATAAAGACATCGAGAATTTCAAGCATGGAGACCTCACGGAAATTGGCCAGAGGGGCGTAAACATGAGTGGGGGGCAGAAACAGAGGATTCAACTAGCTAGAGCGGTCTACAATGACGCTGATATATACCTTCTTGATGATCCTTTCAGTGCTGTTGATGCCCATACGGCTGCAACACTCTTCAATGTAAGGTTGCATGTAAAAGAATAAACATATGACACAGAGAAACATATGCATATCATTAAGCATCTCTATGAAAATAACACATATATGTATATGCAGGACTGTGTCATGGCTGCTCTTGCAGAGAAGACTGTCATACTGGTTACTCATCAAATTGAGTTTCTGTCAGAAATGGATCAAATACTGGTATCAAATGCATACATAGAAATCAAATACATTGCATGTAGCATATCAAAACTAATTTTTAAATTTGTTATCCAGGTTATGAATGGAAGACAAATTACTCAATCAGGCAGATACAAAGAGTTACTGGAATCAGGCACAGAATTCGAGCAGCTCATGGAGGCACATAAAGCTGCAATGATATCAATTGACCAGGCAAATCAATGGAGCCGAGAAGAAGCTCTGAAAAATGCTCGCAACCAATCAACGTCAACACACGATGATCATGATTGTCACGATGCAATAACTGAAGAAATTTCAAATATTCAGTTAACCAAGGATGAAGAGAGGGAAAGTGGATATGAAGTATGGAAACCATACGTGGATTACATTAAGGTTTCCAAGGGTTCCGTTTATCTCTTTTTGGTTGTTTTTTCTTATGTCCTGTTTGCAGTTTTCCAAATGATAGCGATGTACTGGTTGGCCATTGCTATCCGAATTCCACGCATTGGTGCTGGCACTTTGATAGGAACTTACACAGTCATCTCAGCACTTAGTTGCTTTTTTGTAATTCTGAGGAGCTGGTTTGCTGCCTGCTTGGGGCTGAAGAGCTCAAGGGCATTCTTCTCAGGCTTCACTGATTCTGTGTTCAACTCCTCCATGTTATTTTTTGATTCAACTCCTCTGGGAAGAATATTAACCCGGGTACGATTTTACCTTGTTATCCCACAAATTGA